>JAEQBH010003597.1:0-184821 GCA_016808115.1 Tetrastigma voinierianum
ACTATATTTCAAGTTTCAATCAAGTTAGTTAATTTTCAACACCGTGTTATTTCATTCATTCCTAGGGAAATCTAACATTTTTCTTCAATATTTAATTTATGCATTATTTCCATTTGACATTTTCTACTTTGATTATAGGGAACTATCAAGGGAACTAGAATACATAGTAAGATTGAGAGTTTGATCGAAACCATTTTGTTTGGAAACACTTTAATTTGCATGCCAGCATATATTTTGTATGTTTCATGTGAAATTAAAAAAATCACAACACTCATCTACACCTCTTTATTCCGTAAGATTTAGGTTTTCATTTGTTTTTTTTCGTGTTTTAGTCATTGTCTTGGTGCAGAGTGTGGTTGTCTTCCTTTTGGTGCGACTTTTATTTGTCGTCGTTGTATGTCGTTTTATTTATGTGATGGCGATTCAAATGAGCAAAGTATATCCGATCAGTAACAAGAAATCAAATCAATGGCCATCAAGATATTGCAAAATTGGAACCATAAATATTCTAGTCACAATAGTAATATTAAATGTGTAAGCTCAATTATCAAATGTATAGGTTTTGAGTCGATTCATTATACTATTAATATGGATGTTGTTTCATCCTCTATGATTATTTGCAATTTTGATTTTATATTTCGATCAATGTACTGATAGGTTGAATTAATAGAATTATTTTTCTCTTAAAAAGTAGCAGTTTTATAAATTAATTTTAAGTTACCAAATGGACATATTTATCTTCGGTAATTATAAATAAATATTTATCATAATTAATTTTGAGAAATATTTATTTTTATTTATCCTAACTAATAAATTTTTTAATTAAGCATCCATGGTTAGAGTATCATAGATATATAAGATAATATTAAATTAATTGTTTTAACTTAATACTTAAAGTTGTCCAACATGTATAGCTCAAGCGATAAAGCGTTCATCATTTCAAATTTAAACAAGTATAGAGTATGGGGAGGAGGTCACAAGTTCGAGTCATAGTGGGGACAGTTTATTACCTTGAAACTATAGTATATTTAAAATAAACTTAATACTTAAAGTCACTTTTAACTTTAAGTTAAATTTAAATTTAGTTGTTTAGTCACTTGAGAGCCTAACCATTCTAGGAAGTACTTTTAGCCTAAAAAATATGTGTTTCTTTTTTTAAAAAAATTCTTTAAGTAGGTGCTTGGAAAATTTAGGAAATAATTTTGAAAATTTAAAACAAAAATAATAATAAACAGAAGACCCCAAAGTAAAAGGAAAAAAGCCCTTTCCAGTTCTTTGAATTGTGATTATAATTATAAGTTAAATATTAGGAATATTTCTATAACTATACATTATTACATCTAGTAGTAGCAGATTGTATTTAGTAGAAATACGAAATTCTTAGCTTGAACTTCTCAGCTATTATTAGAGAGGAATAAAAGGCACTAGGTTTGTGCAATATTCCAAGAACGAAGAATTCTTATTAAAAATTAACTTAAATCATACCAAACAATCTTATCATGTACTTGATTTGGGCTGGGCAGTTATAGTGTAGGTATAAGATTGGTTATCTACAATACTCCAGCTCTGGTCATTTTATCTGCTAAACCTATCAATCCAATCTTGTCAAAGCCCCCAAAGAATAATGTGATTGGTCTTCAACTGTAAAAATTATGAAACAAATATTTTGATTTCTCCATTACTTTCTTTCAAGTCAAACAAGTTCTCTCTCTCTATCTATAACGTGTCAGTCTTTTTTCCTTGATATTAAGTGAAACTGATTTGTTTGGGAATGAAATATTTGGTTAAAAGAAATCAAATAAATTATAATCAATATTCTTTTTTGAAAAATAACTTAATATAGATATAAAAAAATGCAATTCATCATTTACCTCTTTTATATTTAAAATATATATTATTTTACAAAGTTTATTGAATGACTTTTTTTTTACATGTTTTAGACCAGGTAATAACTATTCATTAAGGCAGGGAGCTTTTACTCTTTTGCTTATTTGAAATAGTAAATGGCACATAGTATCTTTAGACGTGATGGACCAATAGTCGCAGAATAAAATCTAGTTTTCAAAATGTCTTTTTAATTAAGAAATTTAACAAAAGAGGCAAATTCAAAGATTGATAGTAAACATTTATTTAAAAATGACGTAAATGTAGATTAAAAGTTTCAACAAAGTGTATAATAATATAAAAATTAATCCCAGTGGCGATAACATATTAACAAAGTTCATTTTATTACATTTTCATATTATAATATCAGATATTAAAAATATTTTAAAAATGTTTCTTAATATGTTTTCAGTTTCAAATGAAAAAATTGATTACTATTTTGTGGGATGTTTTAATCGTTATTGAATCAAATATTAATAATGCCCCGATGGGAGATTTGAAGCCATAACGTTACATATCCGTGTGGCGTAATGTTTGTGATGTGAAGAAAAGAAATAGCTACTCTCAGTTTCTTATGGGGTGGAGTGGTGATGAAATGTTCTGAGTCAGTGCAGCGTCTGTTATGGTTTGTAGCAGGGATGTGAACTTATGACTATGAGGAGCAATGGGCATGTCTGTGGTCCTGGCCCTCCTTTTCCAGCAGGTGGTGGGAATGTGAATGTGAATACTCCCATTTTAAGCTTCCTTTCATCAATTTTCTTTTTTGACCATTTATAGTCTTTGTTTAGTGACCCACTTGCATGGCGAGATTTTCCAGGCTTCTGTAAAATAAAATTATGAGGAGAGAAAGAAAAAGAAAAAGAAAAAGACTTTGACTTGTGTAGGGTCGTTACCCTTTTTATTCAATGGAATGATGTATATAGTTAATTTTCTTGTTACTATATGTTTGGTACATTGATTCAATGAATCCCCAACCATCACCCCCCTCTTCCTTTTAAAACTTGTGGAAGTAATTTTTGGTTTTTAAAAGTACATTTAGGTGAGGATGCAAAAGAAGGAAAAATAGACAAAATATATATAATAAAAATAAATTTAAAGTTTATAAATTATTTTATGTTAACACCCTCTCTTATGCCTTTGCCCATGCATGTGAAAGAAATTGGATTCGAATCCGAGCGCCGTCAGAAATGAGCTTTAATCATTGAATGATCGAAATTTCTTACAAAAATTTGAACCTTTATAAGATTTAAGTTTAATATGAATGTCATGTTTTAAATATAAACCGTGTGCGGTCTTATCTTTCATGCGTGAAAAGTCGAACAAACCCAGGTGGAGTCGATTATGGACTTTCAAATACAAATATAATAGGGATCAAAAGTTAAAATGTTTGAGAGAGATCTCAAACCCGCGATACCTACGAGATCAGAAACGATCTGTAGTTTAAATGATCGAATTGTTTTGAGAGTTCAAACTTGTAAGATTTGGGTTTAACATAAATACGAAGCTTCACATTTTATTTATTTTTATATTTAATACAAATATTAAATAATTTAAAATACATAAAAAATATGTTAAATCAAAAAAAAAAAAATGTACGTGGTGTTCATAAAATAACATGTTCCTTTGATGGTTTTTGGAAAGAAAATTGTGGAGCAGTTCAAGTATAGACAAACGACTACGAATACATGAAGAAGTAAATGAAAATAATAATAATGATAAAAGAAAAAAAGAGGTAATTGTAATATCAAACAGAGACCTGCATGTGGTTCGAAGTCAAAGGAGAAGGAGGAGCAGCACATAGGAAGCAATAGGAAGCAGAGGCATGGTCCCATCGGATTCCCTGTTCTGCTGTGTTTCTCCGTTTCATAATCCAACTTCCAAAATTTTTTTATGCATTACTCATACAGATGCTGTTTCATATACTCCAAACACTTCCCTGCTATATATCATGCTCATAATTTTTTTTTAATATTAAGAAATATATACTTTTTAAACACTTCCCTGTTTCATATACTTTTAAAATGACAATTCTTTATTTTATTTTTGTTTATGTTTTTTTGACAACTAATTAATTTATTACAATGTAGTAAACTGTTCCCACCGGGACTCGAACATAGACCCCTCCCTCCCCTTCTAAATGTTATGCCTTTTTAAACTTTGAACTCTCTATCAACTTAAATAAGAATTATGAACTTTTTTTTGTTTGTATTTGATTCACATAATATATGGAGGAAGAAAAAATGTTAAAGAAAATAATTTGCTTATATTTGATTGTATAATGAAAATTTTCAAAAAAAATCAAATATATATTAAATTATTTACAAAAAATTTAATGTTTTTAAATTATTTAATATTTATATTGATTGGTTAAAATAAATAAAATAGGCATGGAGTAGCCATTTGAATTTTTGAATCAATGTCATCACTTTCTCTTTTCTTGATCAAATTGCACCAATTCATTAAATTAATATACACATGACATTGCAAGTTTTTGACTATGAGGCTCCACCAAGAAATGAAAATATCATAAGATAGTTGATTTTATAATTAAAAAGTTCCCTTTCATTCAAACAAGTTTGTGGAAAATTTTGAAAGACTGGATTACTTTTAAAGGAAAGGTTAGATTTCAAATTCTAATTTCTTGATCAACCTTCAAAGATTTGACAGTTTGACATTTTTATTGGAATATGGTATGCTTAAGTGGTGAATATTGGAATGAGATAAGCTACAACGCACGTGACATTCGTGTGGATGACTCAAATATTCATATAGGTGACTCGAACCCGATCGCGCGACAGTCATATGAATGACCCGAGCTCAACAGGCAGGAAGATCGGACATGACCCCTAACTCAACCACCTTAAGCATTGAGGTGGATGAGATCGGATACTCAAGCAAACAGGCCGCCACGGGTATGAGAGATAAAACAAACAGAGCATGTGTTGTTGTCCATCTTGACAGGCATTACAACGTAGTTAATGTATAAATTAATGGGTAACATAAGGACATTGAGAGCCACTCATAAATGTCCATCTCATAACCGTCCACCATGTAACCCCTCACAATGGGTATATAATGTATGGGGATATAAGCAAAAGAAGGCTCCCATTTTTTTCTTTTGGAGAAGTAATAAACAAATTCTTTTGGAAGAACACGAAACCTTTCCATTGGCGCAAATGCGCCAGAACTAAAATCCACACTTCTCTAAACTATTACAAGACAATAAAAATTTACTTCCAAGCTATTCTAATCCCCTCCCCTCCTTCAGTTCTAAGCGAAGCATGATGACACTTATTTGTTGTCGTGGGAACATGTAGATCGGCGAGAATCTCACAGCGGTAGTTGGCATCTTTCTTAGCAACTAATCTTTGCCTGCACATAGAAAGAAGAAATGCAACCTTCTGGAATAGGCCACCCTCCTTGCCCTTCCAACCTGAATGTGCCCCACAACCCTACGTGGTTTGAATCAACGGATAACTTTTCTCCTCCCCCTTGTTTGGACCATCCTCCTATCAATAATCCCCAATCGTTTAGATCTCCTTCCCCATGGAGAGGTCGAGATCCTGCATTGTGCGCATTGGACGACATTTCATCCTCCCCATTTGTCCTTGCCATCTTGAACCAAGGCATCTCGTCGTACTTTGCCTTACCAAAATTCCAAATGTACGATGGTCCTCAGGACCCCTTTGACCATCTTATGCACTTCCGCCAGATAATGACATTGTAAACAGTTAACGATGCTCTGCTATGTAAAGTCTTCTCGTCCAGCTTGACAGGTCCCGCTCTGTCATGGTTCCATTGCTTAGTTCCGAATAAGGTAACCTTCTTTTGCTGCTTATCTAAAAAGTTTGTCACTCAATACATGCGTTCAATTAGGAGGAAGCAGAGCATCACTAGTCTTTTCCGCGTCCGGATGGGGAGATCCGAGTCCATCAGGGACTTTATGAAACATTTTGGGCTACGATCCTCCAACTTGATGTCGTAAGTTTCGATAGTGTCCTACAAGCAGTGAAACAAGTTGACAAGCCTAAACCCAATTTTTGATTACGTTGTCATTTGCATTCCCCACAACCCGTTGTGAGTTATTCCATAGGGAAATTCATGCCCATAACGAGGGCGACATAGTCGGTAGTGTTGTGAGCTCGGCAGTGCAGCCACTTCCACCGTAGGATTCCGACACTGCGGTGGAGTAAAGGAAAAGAGTCGAGATGAAGTGGGCATAGGATGACTGGACCCTATCGATTCGGGACGCGCGATCATCATATTAAGGTTAGGGATCGAGGCCAAGGCCACGCCCAGAATCCAGGCGGAATAGCGACACGGGTGTACGAGGAGTCTCGCTCGTTGGGGAGATAAATCTTGCCGTTTCGATTTGGACGGTCATCACCACAGTCTAATCACAATGATTGACGAGTCCTTATCCTTCAATGCCATTTTGGGACACACCTAGCCTCATGTAGTGAAGGCATTGTAGATCCCTCCTGCAAAATGCTAGAAGTTTACGAGACTCCATCTGGAGCGAGGAATTGACATAAGAGGATACCAGACAGGTTGAGTATGATCAAGGTTGGAAAAATTCGTTTAAGCCCGGATACTCGGTGCCGTTCTGAATATATCAGGATGTTATTAGTGGATTTCTTTTGTAGAATATGTTATTTATATAGTCATAAAGATATTTGAATTAATGAATATTAAGTGTAAAAATGACATTAATAAATAAGTGACAGTGCAGTAATGAGTTTTTAAAATTAAAATAGAAGATCGATGTGGCTCCATTACAGCATTTGATGGAGAGGATCCCATCTTGAAGTAAGAGCAATACTCATACTAAGACATGGTGTTATGATAATATTGATTATAGGCTCGAACATGCCATGCATAAATGTCTTGACTTGTATCCACAACTTCTCCATGGATAGGTAATTCGAGGTTCATCCATATGCTTGTTTCAAATATTAACTAACATGAAAATTTAATTTATTTTATATATTATTACTAAATTAAACTAATTTAAAATATAAAAACTTTAGATAATACTATAAATTTATAATATGCATACACAATATTAACTAATAAATAACTTGATTTCAAATATTACTTCTTATGAAATGTTAATTTATTAATATATTATTACAAAATTAATTTAAAATATAGAAGTATCATATAAACTATCACAAAGAAAAAAAAAAGAGTGAAATGAAGATTAAATATGGGTAGAGAGAATTTTTGATCAAATGGAATGATTTTAGAGGTATTTATAGATTTTTTTGGGTCAAAATAGTAGTTGGATTGTCAAAATATCTTTGTAATTTAATTATAGTCGTTTGATTTAATTTTGGTGCAAATCTAACCATTAGATCTTCTTTAAACCGTTGTGATCAATCCATAACCGTTGGATCAAGTTAGGATTTCAAATCTGACCGTTTGGATATATCTTTGATATATCCTGATATATCTCCGATATTTTACCAAAATTTAACTAACGCAAGCGCTGTGCCATATACAATTCATATCACGATATATCGGTTCGATACTGATATATCAACGATATATTGTCGATATTATCGATTTTTTCTTGATTTTTTGCACAACCGATTATCGATGGCCGATATCATTTCGACCCTTACTGATATCCAAGATATCAGCGATATATCGGCTGATATATTGGATATTTTAAACCTTGAGTATGATGATTCCAAAGTTGCAAAGCCTCTACAACTACATCCCTTATTCGGCCCAGACATGCCCGAGCAAGTAGGCTTAGGAAACTCTTCTCCCAACCTCGAATAAAAGTATTTTCTCCATTTTCATGAAGAAGTGTTTTCAGTAGATCTCCATGAGACGTTTGTATCCTTGTTCTAGTGCACGAATAAATGTTACATCGTCGCTATTTATCCATGAGATGATTATGCTAAAGCCTTTGTCAACTAGCCTCGACAAATTTCAGCCCCTGGGCAAAGATAAGACCCTACATGCACATTTCCATTTTTATGAGATGATCGCCTTAGCCTTCTATTGGCAAATTGACAACCCTAGGCCTCGGGCATCATAAGTCCCTAGACGCGTTATTTCTCCATGAGATGATTATGGTTAAGGCTTTGGCGGCTAGCCCTTAACGACCCTTAGCCTCGAGCAACATAAGTCCATACAGGCGTTGTTTCTCCATGAGATGATTATGGTAAAGCCGTCGCTTAGCTCGACGCCCCAGCCCTCGCAGCATAAGGCCTCTACATGCATTACTCCCTTTATGAGATGATCATTTAAAGCCTTCGTTGACTAGCCCTTGACGGCCCTAGGCCTCAAGCAACATAAGTCCCTACAAGTGTTATTTCTCCATGAGATGATTATGGTTAAACCTTTGACGGTTAGCCCTCAATGGCTCTAGGTCTTCGCGCATAAGTCCATATATCTGCCGCTATTTCCTCCATTTGCATTTACCTCCATGAGATGATTACGGTTAAGCCTTTAGCTTATTAAATTTCACTCCGCCCTCGCCCTACACATAAGTCCATGCTGCAGCGTTATTTTCCATGTGATGATTAAATTATGCCTTCAACGACTAGCTCTCGACGACCCTAGGCCTCGAGTAGCTTAAGTCCCCAAAGACATCCTCTCCATTTTCATGAGATGATTATTTTATGCCTTTGGCGGCTAGCCGTTGACGACCCTAGGTCTTGGGTATTTGAAGTCCCCATAGGCATTTTCTCCATTTCCATTTCCATGATTGTTTTATGCCTGATGGCTACATTTGGAGGGACATGTGACTCGACGTCCAAGCGATACTCCCAGCAAGGTCACTTCCACTCGCCAGAGCTTCCTCAAAAAAAACCTTCTCTAACTAAGGACCTAAGATTCTACTTTCATCTGGTCGCACATCTCCCGCCTCCCACATAAGGATAGAGAATCCAGCTAGTGCTGCTGCTGTGTCATAGTGCTTTGCCAGGGCACCAAATATACCATCCGGAGCAATTACTATATCTAATCATGACCAGATAAGGTTAATCGTGGAGGTGTCAAGGCATGATTACTTTTAAGGCAAGTATTTATCACCAAAGAGTCTAGTGTCATTCCAACCCTACTTACCAAAAGACGCTGTGGGGCTAGCTAATAAGATAGTTATAACACACGTGACATTCGTGTGGGTGACCTGAACATTCATGTAGGTGACCCGAACTCGATCACATGACAGTTATGTGAATGAACCCGAGCTCAAT
Organism: Tetrastigma voinierianum; assembly: GCA_016808115.1. Taxonomy (NCBI): domain Eukaryota; kingdom Viridiplantae; phylum Streptophyta; class Magnoliopsida; order Vitales; family Vitaceae; genus Tetrastigma; species Tetrastigma voinierianum. Next base: position 9,099 of record JAEQBH010003597.1, read on the forward strand.
AGGCAGAAGATCGTGCATGACCCTACCAACCACCTCGCATCGAGGATGAGATCGAATACCAGCAAACAGCCGTCTCGGGGCATGAGTGATAAAACAACAGTATGTATCGGTTGCTCACTGATAGCATTACGATTTAATTAATGTATAAATTAATGAACGAAAGATATCGAGTAGTTACTCATAAACTTCCATCTCATAACCGTCCACCATGTAACCTCCCAATGATGAAAGTATATAATGTACGGGATATACTTGAAAGAAGCCGATCTAATTTTTTTCTTTTTAAATAACAAACAAATTATTTCAGCGATTACCTAAACCTTCCAAATATGTTCAAAGGTCTACGAAGTCAAGCTTGATCCAATTAAGTTATCTTTAATTTTGGGATATTATAAAGAAAATTTTAAAAATAATTTTCATATAGTTAATTTAGTATGAAAAATATAATATAATATATTTTTCTTTGGAATGAAAATTATAATTAACCACAATTCTTAATTTAAATATGATTAAAGCCTCCTCAAATAATCATCTTGAAATCTTTCCCTCGTTGATGTCCTTTGGGACCGGAATCTTTGTAAGAATAAAATACTGTAATATAATATGCAAAGTGAATAGAAGTTAAAAAAAAACTTTACCTCTTTGAAAAGTTCATACTCATCCTTTAGATACTCCTTTGTGATGGACATGAAGATATTTCTATTTTTTTTAACTTTGGAAAGAAAATATTTCTATTGAATTGTAAGAATTCAGTGTTTTTTTCTCATCAATTTCTTTAAGTATTTTATTAATTAGCAAATTAATAATTGGAATATGAAATTAACAAATACCATGAATCTCAAAATTTACAAATAGGAAAAATGAATCAAAGCATTCTTAATAAAAGAAAATTTAAGGTACGACTAAAACCAACTTAGTCATATCGCCATCCCCATAACCGCTTAAAACGACACCTCAACGACAAAAATCGTGCTTCAGTCAGAAAGCGTGAACGCCATCCAAAATTTTTTGTGCATGATATTTTAACTTTTACAGAATCGAAAGGTAAAATAGCCGCTGTGGCTACTTCCTCCTTGAAATTTACTATATTCTGTATCCAAATTTCTTTATAAAAATACAGCAGGTTGTGCTTTGTGCCGAATTTACTCTAAAATCGATTTGCCAGATCGCTTCCGAACGCCGCTTTGATATTGAAAACCCTAAACTTCCCGAACCCTAAATTTGGCGCGACCATAGACTCCAGATAAATTGGTCATTAGAATCGGCAGGAGCCCGCCGCAGAAATGGCGAAGAGTACACGCCTATTAAAAGAAAGCAGGCTTTAGAATGTTTGCCTTGAATTATTAAACTAAGACCCCATTTCAAGACCTACCATTAAAGCCATGAAAAACACTATTCAAAAATAAAATATCGTTCAGTACAGAATCAGATTGACACTTATTTTTAAGAACTCCCATTGGAGTTGCTCTAAGAGAATAATATCATTTCTAGAAAATAAAGTTTTTTTTTACCAAAATTGTGGGATTTTTTTTTTTTTGAAGAAAAAATAGTGGTGTTTTAAACATAAATGATAAATAAATGCATTTGCTATCAGACAACTAAATATGGAAGTATATTTAATAGTGGGCCAACTAATTAATTATATAAGAATCATTCTAATTAGATAGTGACAAATATAACTTATGGTAGGGGCTGATGGGACCTAATCATAAATTTTTATGTTTTTTCAGGCCTCGAGCAAGCATAAGTCCCTACATGTGTTGTTTCTCCATGAGATGATTATGGTAGTTTTTACTGCTAAATTCTCACAGCCCTAAGCCTTGGTTAGCATAAGGTCCTATAGTATTACTTTTTCCTTTTTATGAGATGATTGCTTTGCAAAGCCCATGACTAGGCCCTCGATGGCCTTAAACTTGGTTATGATGTTCCTCTACAAAGATTATCTACGAGATTATTACGTTAGTTCCATCGCAATCACTTCGCCTGTACGGCAGAACATGTTCCTACAACAGTTATTTCACAGACGACCTCCACGACGCTGGCGCTAAGCCTTTACGGCCACCGACAACCCTCGCTGCAAGAAGATAAAGCCTCACGGACGTTATTTTTCCATGAGAGATGATTAAATTATGTCAGCCACCATCACTCTCGATGGCCCTAGCCCCCGGTAGCTTGAGTCCCCTACGCATATCCTCTCTATTTTCATGAGATAATTATTTTATGCCTTTGGCGGCTACCCCTTGACGACCCTAGGTCTCGGGTAGCTTAAGTCCCCATAGGCATTCTCTCCATTTCCAGCAAGATGATTGCTACGCCTTCGATGGCTAAGATCGATACCATAGATCTCGCGGCCAAGCAAAGACGCTCGGGTAAATCTACTAATTTTTAGTCAGCCTTCCTCCAAAAGCTTCTCTAACTAAGGGACCTGAGATTCAACCTTCATCCTGCTATACATCTCTCAGGCCCCTCCCACATTTGGGACAGATGCCTTCACACACGCCACACATAAGATTTCGCCATATAGTGCACAAAATACGCTCATCCGCAAGAATTACTATATCTGTAATCATATTTGTATAAGACATGATCGTGATGCAGTTAATACCATGAGTACTTTTGCTGCGCGCGGCATCCAAATAGCTTTGAATATTATCAAACTCCTACCCGCTTGAAAAGACACTAGGGGGAGCTTAGTCGAATGAGATGAAGTTTCATAACGTGACGCGTGATTTATGAAGTACACCCGAACATTCACGTAAATGACCAAACCCAATCACGCGCAGCTTATGCGAAATAATTCGAGCTCAACAGGCAAGAAGATCAGGCATGACCACCATCCCAACTACCTCGCATCGATAAGGGATTATACTGCATACTGGTTATTAAACGCGCTACCTCATTTATGTTGCAACAGAGCATGCGTCATTGCCACCTCGACAGCATTACGACGCCAGCTAATATAAATTAACGCTAGTAACGTAGCATTGGCGGCCACCATAAACGCCCATCTCATAGTCTTCGATAATGTAACCTCTCACGACGCAAAGATATAATGATGCGTGATATACTAAAGAATATCCACTTTTTTTTCTTTTTATAAGTAATAAACAAATTCCTTTGGAATGACACAAAACCTTTCCAAATATGTTCAAAGGTCTATGAAGTCAATCTTGATTCAATTAAGTTATCTTTAATTTTGGGACATTATAAAGAAAATTTTAAAAATTATTTTCATATAGTTAATTTAGTATGAAAAATATAATATAATATATTTTTTCTTTGAAAATGAAAATTATACTTTGAATCGTACCCTTAATTTAAATATGATTAAAGCCTCCTCAAATAATCATCTTGAAATCTTTCCCTTTTTGATGTCCTTGAGACGAATCTTCGTAGTTATCAAACATCAGAATATAATACGCAGTTCAATAAAAGTCGAAAAACTTCTACCTCTTGAAGTTCATACCATCCCTTCTATATATTCTGTGATGGACATGAAGATATTTCTAGTTTTTTTTAGTTTGGCATGAAAATATTTCTATTGAATTGTAAGAATTCAGTGTTTTTCTCATCAATAAAAATCCATTTAACAAATTCTTTAAGTATTTTATTAATTATAAATTAATAATTGGAATATGAAATTAACAAATACCATGAATCTCAAAATTTACAAATAGGAAAAAATGAATCAAAGCATTCTTAATAAAAGAAAACTTAAGTCTTAAGAAAAGAAAACTTAAGGTAATGACTAAAACCAGTTTTGATTGTAAGAGAATAATATCATTTCTAGAAAATAAAGTTTTTTTTTTTTTTAACCAAAATTAGGATTTTTTTGAAGAAAAATAGTGTATTTTAAACATAAATGATAAATAAAATGCATTTGCTATCAGGACAACTAAATATGGAAGTATATTTAATAGTGGGCCATCTAATTAATTATATAAGAACCATTCTAATTAGATGGAGAGCCAAATATAACTTGTAGGGCTGATGGTTCCAATCATAAATTTTTAATACATTCTTTAATTGGTTATAATGAGTATGATTTGGATCTACTACAAATAAAAAATTATAATTTCAATTAAAAGCATATTTAGGTCTAGTTTTCTCAATCAGAGTGAAGAAAAAGATAGAAGTTTGATATAAAATTTTAAAACTTTTCAAATGTTTTCCCCTTGGGTTTGTGGTTGTTGGATGTTACCCATATAAATTTGACAAGAAAATTAAACATTAAGTATTGATCTCTTATTAGGTATATTTAGATTTCTGTAAGATTTGAAGAAATCCTAGAGGGAGAGAAAATTTTAAAATCTATTTTAATTTTAATTTTAAATTAAAATCATTTAATTTATTTTTCAATGTAAATGTAATAATAAAAATAAGATAGCTCTCACTAATTTAATCATATATTTTATTTTCTTTTTATATATAATATGAATAAAATAGAAAAAACAATCATTTTCCTATTTTTTTATATCTCGAGTATGCTTCCCCATTATATTTCTAATTGTAAAAAAACAAAAAAAATTAAATGAAGAATAAAAGATTAATTATTTGTAATTCGCAAATTACTTAATTTAACGTATTTATATTTTTAAATATATTGAAAATAAATTTTTTTTTATAATACTTCATTTTTAATCATTTTTAGATTTATATTACTGTGTTTAAAAATCTAGAAAGAATTTCCTAAAAATATCTTTTTTTTTTTTGGGATTTTATCTGATTGTTCTTCAAGTCATTACCACATAATAAATTCCACATATAACCGGTTTTAAGGGTATTTTTATCCTCATTTTGGTAGCCTCCCAGTTGATTGGGAGTCATCTTGTTGATGACTCTTCTGATGTCTAGTAAAATTTCTTTTAAAAAAAAAAAAGTATTTTTATCCCTAATAATTTTATATTCTTTAAATGAACATCCAATATTTCCGGAACTGTTTGGGAATTTTAAGGATCAACTGTCCCTAATGTATTATTCTCCCTTATTAATGAAATGAAAATATTTTTATTAAAATATAATCGATATTTTTTTTAAATTATAATTAAATAAAAAATTTATTCATCAACCTTTTTTAGAAAAAATAATTGTAACGATTCAAATCCACAATATATAGTACATAAACACAAATACTAAATCCCTAAAAAACCATAAATTCCATCAAACGACCCCTTAAATTAATAAAGATAAATAACCTGCTTAGTGCCTTTATAAATTGATGATACTATAAATGACAATACTTACGATTTTGGGCTTCTATAACATATGGACGAACCATAATCTGATTTATTGTCTATATCTAATAGAATATTTTTTACCCATTTGAATCGCGCAATATATAAATAAAATGTTACCGTAATAAAGATCATTAAAATAAAATATCGAATCAGACATTTACATAAAATTAAACGCTGCCTAACAAGATAATAAAATTACGAAAAATAAAATAAAACCTAGATCTATTTGAAATAAGTATTTTATTTAGAAGTAGATTGATATAAAAAGATTTAGATGAGTCATTTCGTGTTGATAATAACTAAAACTCATCCCTCCTTGATTAAGAAAGATGAGTGGCTAAGAAAAAATTGTGAGAAAAAAAGTCTAAGGTTTTAGTGAAGTTGTTGTCACAAAGTTATTCATCAACCTTTTTTTAGAAAAAAAATAATTGTATTGATTCAAACTAATAATATATGGATATAAACATAAATACCAAATCCCTAAAAACCATAAATGATGAAATAGGTCTTACATTAATAGTATAATAATTCGATTCAAAGCCTATAAATTCGATGATACTATAATGACTAAAATATCTATGACTCTAGTTCTATAACATATCAACGAATCATAATCGACCATTGGTCTGACTAATCGAATATTTTTACCCGCTTCAATCGCTCAACATACAACAAAACGTTACCGTTATAAATGATTTGAAAAACAAAAATATCGAGCGCGACGATAACATAAAACTAAACACCAAAAAAAGATTTACAAATTATAAAAATAAAATAAAACTAGATTTACTTTAATAACTATTTTATTTAAAAGCAAATGATATGCGATATAGAGTGACTCATATTGATAATAACTAAAACTCATCCCTCTGGTGGTTAAGAAAGATGAGTGGCTAAGAAAAAATAGTGAGAAAAAAAGTCTAAGGTTTTAGTGAAGTTGTTGTCACAAAGTTCTTCATCAACCTTTTATTTATTTATTTATTGTTTATATATAAATATATAAACGTTCAAGTTTCAAATACCATCTAGGATGTTTAGAAAAAGAACTTTATTGCTAAGGTGGGTGGGGAGGGAAGAAACGTGGAGGCTCCGGCAGAGCGAGGGGGTGAATAATGGCAACGGTAATGTCAGCCAGTGACTACAACCTACCAATAGGTGATATAATTGATGCTGCTACCTCCCACAACCTCCATTCTTTTCACAATTGTGGTCCCATTTTTCTTTATCGATGACACCCATGGGTCCCATTGCCCCACTGGGCCACTACCATTCAAATTCTCCACATTATTTGTTATTATATTATTATTATTTTACATCATTTTTTTATAATTAAATACTGAAACTTTAATCATTTTCAAAGTTTGAAAGTTGTATCGATAGAACTAAACATATGAGCTTTATCCCTTCCTTCCTTGTTCATAAAAGTGAAATTAAGGCTCAAAAACTACCGATTGGACTGGAAAGCAAAAAAAGCATCCTTAAATCTCCATTCAAAGTCAGAAGTTCCTAATAATAGCTCTCTTTTGGTTGTTTCATGACCATAATTAAAGCCCCTAAAAACTAATGCTAAAGCACTCCTTCAACCACCCATAGAAGAATGTGTCCCCTTTACCACCATCATCATGTTGAGATTCTTAAAAAAAAAAAGGTGTATATGATTGATTGCGTGTTGTTGTTTGTATTGTATTACTAAAGTTGAAAATCATCCCTAATCTTTGATGGGTCCCATTTAGGTAACGACGTTTTTGCATGCACACGTGTGGAGCAAGCAAGATTCGTAATTAGCCAATTGGGTGATATCACACCCTGCCCTTAATCTTACTAGTTACGTCCACCCAATCTTAATTCTTTCGTGGATTGTATTTATTATCAATGTGTTTAAGGATTTATTTATTTATTTTGGTAATCGTAGTTGTTTAGTGTTTGGATCGGTTTACATATATATCAATAAATCTCATAAAACCTTAAAATTAATGATTGAGTAAACTTTTAATAGCTATGAATGAATTCAAATTAGTGACTATCGAATAAACTCACCTTAATGCATTACATAAAGTACATTATCAGGTCTTACTTATAGGGATATTTGTGCTCCTTCTAATATTTTATATTTTAAGATTATTTTTAAATGGATAGAAAGATTATTTTAAATAAATAAGATAGGCGATTCAGATATATATAATATAATAGCGTGATCATTTAGTTTAATATTAAATTTAACTAAATAATGTGATTATTTATCTTTGTTTTTTACACTAAAATATTTTAATTTATAAACGTAATAAATTGTTTAATATTGAAATACATTTATATCTTATTTTATTAGATTAATTTTTGAAAGTTTTCCCCTTTTACCAATCGTCGCTTTCTGGAGGCGACAATAACTCTTTTTTGTTGAGATCTTAAATTTGATAACTCTGAACATTATTCACTAGATTCTGTTGTTGGACGGATGTTTGGTTATTTTTAAGAAAATCATCATTGAATTACTTATAATTTTTCATAAACTGAATTATTGGTAAACTTCTAATATTAAATTGCAAAGAATGTTATAATGATCACAAAACAAAATCCAAAAAATTAGAATGAGACGCTTATTTCATGGAAGTGGATCCTTACTTAATTGTTTCATCATTTTATGGTTGTACTGTTCTGGAAAGTTATCGCGAACAAAGAAGTCGACGGCCAAAGATGCAAGAATATAAGAATTTCAAAAACTGTATTTAGATCCCATAGAAATGCAGGCCTTTAGTTTAAGTGACTTGAGCACCACGACTATTAAAGTCGCACTATTCGAGTTTAATTAAATCATTTAAGAAAAGTTTTCAAATTAAACTTAAAAACAAAATAAAGCAAACAATGAAAGTACGACTAATGCTTAATCACAAGGAATTGGTTAATTTCAAAGAAAGAACTCAAGGAAAGACACTAAGGTTGATTGCTTCCATTGACGCATTTAATTAGACCATGAAGTGCCGCTAAGGAACACAGCACGCAATGTCCAAGAATAGCACAGGTCAGATCGCGTTTCTAATTCTCTCACACCCACCCTATTATTCGTTTCCTGGCCCATTTGTGTCATGAATGTGATACTTTTGGGCACGATTTTCCTTTGCATCCGGTCATCACCCCCGTCATACAATAAGACACTGAATGTACCAAATCGATTACCTCTCAGTCAATACAATCCTCACATAATGTTAGAAGGTGAGTCTTCTAATAAAATCCATTTAGGACTAGCCATTACTAATTTCCTAAACTTCTTTGATTAGGTACTGAATCCTCAATAACCCCATCCGCACCTTAAGAGAATCAACTGTAATTTAGGGCATAATCCAAGCGTTACCAAGGATACCCTAGTAAAGTAAGATCAAGCATTCGATTCTCAAAGATGTGACACTAACTAAAACCTTTGTATTCCAAAGATTTAACACCAACCAACATCAACAAAAGAAATATATTCAAAAAACCATTTAAAAGGTATATAACCAAACATCAACTTCAATAATCAACCCTAGAGGAAAATTTAGCTACTCATTACAACTAACAAATCCAACAAAACCATGTTTAGAATAAACATAATGATGAAATATTAATAGAAAGAGTAAAGTTTAGAGATACAAAACAAATGAGAGATGAAACTCGTCTCAAACTTTGCTCTACAGTTGCAAGAAATCCTCTAGTAATTGGATCTTCAATATTAACTCCACATTCAAAGTGAAAATGAACAAAATCACAAACCTTAAAAATGGATCAAGAACAAGAGAGGAGAAACCCTAAGGAGGATATTCTCCCACAAAGTTGTAACTCTAATAATGTCTAAAGAACAAGTATTTATAATTCTTGGAAAATCGGCAAATGATGGGCTCAAAAATGGAAGTTTGTGGCTCCAGCTTGACGACATTTGTCGCAATGAAGGTGGGTTCGTCATGACGAACTTGAGGCTCTCTCATTTTTCATCTTCTGCTTCGTTGTGGCGAGCCTTCCTTCGTTGCAGCGAACCAATAGCTTCTTCAATTATGGGACTTATGTCTTCGTCGCGACGAACTACTCCTTCATCACGACAAACCAGTAGCTTTCCAACAACTTCATCTCAACTTGATTTCTTCCATCACTTTGCTTAGTTTTCCTTCTAATCCTGCAAAACACAAGTGAATGGGGGATTAGGGATTTCTTAAGAGATATTGATGTGAATCTAGCATTTAAGTTACATAAAACACATGAAAATCATACTAAAAATGCTAACAAGATTCACACCTATTAAAAGTATCCATGAAAAAATAGTAAGAAAAATAATTTTTTATATTTGATTGTCTAAGTAATATCAATTAAAAATTTATATATTTTAAATTTTTATAATTATAAATTTTTTAGAAAGAAAAATAATTTTATTGATTCAAACTTGTAATAGATCAATAGATTCAAGGTAGAAATTGCTAAAAACCATAAATGATAAAACAATATCTAGATTAATAGTATAATATATTGACATAAAGCTTACAATTTGATAATATAGTGACTAGAATATATAAAACTCTAGTTCTTCAACATACCAACGACCATAATTCGATATCTTTGACTGATTAAATCAGCTTTACTTGTCTGAATCGTATCCCCATAAATATTGCAACAAGATGAGGAAAATCACCATGTCATAACAAGTCAGACACAAACTAAACACCGTGCACAAGCATGACAACAAATCAAACACCGCAATAAGACAACATCAAACCAAACGCCTAAATAAGATGACAACATCACAAAAAACAAAATAAGATCTAAATCTTTATGGAACAACCTCTTTATTGAGCAATAAAATTGAAAGAAAGAGAGATTGGTGATTTCAGGCCAAGAAGGTAAAAAAAAAAATTTCCCTTCCTTGCTTGAGGAAAAGGGGTTAGAAGATAACAAGATGAGAAAAAAAATGAGAAGAGGGGTGGCTAGAGCCTTTTACTATAATTAAAAGTTGAAATAAATAAAATGAGTTTGAAATAATAAATAAAAATAATATATAAAATTTAACTATAACTCAATTTTCCTTATTTTTCATTTTATTGTTCCTACTTTTTTTCTTTTCTACGTTTCCTTTCAAATTTATTGGATACAAACACAACCTTAAGTTATTATAATGCTCAAGAAGCCCTAGCCTCATTTTTTCTCCACTTTATCTTCTTTCTTCTCTAACCATTAGTGTTTCTTAAGCAAGGAAGGTTGATTTTCGGCCATTTTTTGAAATCTCTCATCTACACTTTTTTTTTTGTCTATCTCTAAATAAAGTGATTATTCCACAAAGATTTATGTCTTTTTTTTTTTTTTTCATCTTGTCATTGTCTTATTGCGGCATTTGGTTTGTTATTGGATTGTTATGACATGGTGCTTTTCGTCGTTTTGTTGTGACACTTTATTTATGTGGGGTGATTCAGACAGTAAAGCGATTTCAGGATCGCTTCCTATACGTGTCTGCGCTTTAGCGTAAAATACCAGTCAAGGCAAGTCGCACACGTCGCTAAGTAAGAAAGATGCGATAAGTTAAGTGTCATTCCCACGAGGAGTTTTTGTGTTAAGTACCGAGTTCCCTAACTTGAATTTTATTTGAACAAATGATCCAAGTTGTTTCTAAAAGGGCCTAAGAAGTAATGAAAATATGCTAAAGTGTCTCTTGATTAACTAAGGCTCTAGGGTTTTGACTTTACCGGGCTACACACGATGGGTTATATCTAAAGTTTTCAACTATGGTTAGATCCTTCATTAATGGAGGTCTTCGCTTATATTCATGTGCCGCTTTCTCAAGCAACGCCGCCTTTCTATATAGGTTTGATTGCATCTTGGCATAAATCCTAGCTTCAAGAGGTTATAGAGCTCTGACCCTAACACCATGAATCAAACCAGGGTTTCTCTACCTTTTGGTTACATCTGATGTCCCGTTCATATACGAATGAATGTGGTCTTCGACATTCAATCACAAGCCAGGCATGTTAATAGTGGCAATTTATTAATGTCGAATAAAATGGAACAAAACATTTAATGAAATACTCTAACCAAAAGTCAAACATGAAATGGATGATCAACCCATAGTCATGTAGCCTCGACTACGTCAAAACCCTAGATTGTTGATTTAGAACATATTTAAGAGAAATACAACCATCGATAATAGAGAAGCCATGGATCTACACAAAACGAGAGGAACTGGACTGGAATCTCGAATGATGTTGTCGACTGCATGATCGCTCTTTTTCCAAAGACTTCTCCCTTTCTGTTCGATTCTCCGCAAAAACCATCCCCCCAGGTTTCCACCTTTGCTTTTATATGTTCATGGGCCTGGGCGGGCTTTGGTACCATGAGCGAGACTGCCACAAAAGGTGGCACCTTAACATCGGGAGTGAGAATGACCTCGGGCTTCCGCTGGCTTGCCGGCCCGCGGCCTAACTAGCCTACGCCTTTCCTCGTCGCCAGGAAATGGTACCAAGGCGCCTCATTTTTCAAATCCTATCGCATTTTATCAGACAAATATAAAAATCAAAAATGATTAAAATGAATAAATTAGTTAATCTTTATATCATAAGAAAATATAATAGATAAATTTAAAAATATATAAAACTAATTTATTAACCCTCAATTAATTTTTATTTTTTATTTCTATTTTTGTTATTTCTTATTTCAAAGAAAATTTTCCTCACCTAAGGATAACAAAAAATACAGTTTTTTTTTTTCCAATTTTAATTATATAATTCATACAAATATAGTTTTAAAAAAAAATTCATACAAATATATACCATAATGTTTTTATGTTACATGTTAGTATGTTGAGTATAACATAAATTTGGAATATTATCGTTAATCATAAAAAATTAATAAAATATTAATTATAAAAATGAAAAATTATTGTAAAGATATTCTTTGAGGGTTTTTTTTTACATTTATTAACTGTGCATTGCATTATAGAATTTTGTTATGTTCATCACAAATTTGCCCTTATTGAAATCGAACCTTGGGTCCTCTCATTCTGAACTCTTAATCACTTGAGCTAGGTGTTAATTTATGAGTTAATAAAAGAAATAAAAAATGAGAACATCATGCATTTGGGTTCTCACATACATGAAATATTATTCTACGCTTCCATGGAAATCCGATTTAGTTTCTCTTTCCATTCTAATTATCACATGTTAATTTTGGATTCTTTTTTCCCTTACTTCCAATATTCTGCAGTTTATATTTTTAGATATTTAAGATATTTTGAATTTATCTTTGATTTGAATGAAAAATTGAATACAAAAAATGCCAAATTTGGTTCAGCTCATTGCTTACTATACGCAGATTTGAATGGATTACAAATTCAAAGTTGACTGCATTTTTTGACATCTTGATTGCATTTGAACAGAAACAAAATTCAGATTTTTATCTTTAAATTTGTATCATATCTATATTTAGAGAATTTTTTTCACTTTCAATTCAAATCAACAATTTCTAAATTCATCTTCAAATTATTCATTTTTTTTACTTTTCTTATTATTATAGAAATAAAAAAATTGAATAGTATTTTATTATTCACAACTCCAAAGGTGAATACAGATATGTGAATAATAAATCTCCATTCACATATTCGTATTTGAAGATACAAATGGGTAATCATCGGAGTGAGTTTTTATTTTATTTTATAAAAATAGAGAACTTATAATAATCAATTAATGTTATTTGTTATACGATTTCGTAATTTAAAATATGATAAAATAGTAATTTAAGATTATTTGGAATATTAAAGCCCCAATAATGGGAATCCAATTCGAAATCAAATTTTATTTCTACCATGGCTAAATTTATTCCAAAATGGAAAAAAGGGTGAAGGGGCGAGAAAACAGGGTCAAGATAAAGACTTTTACTATTGCCCGAAGAAGGGGATGTGAGAGAGATGCGAGATGCGAGATGCATGTATTTATTTAATAATGGTTTATGGACAATACAAAGATAAAATACGCAAGCAAGCACGCTTGCTCAAAGCCTTAAAGGGGATTGTGAGAGATGATGGGCTATCTAGTAAACAAGGCTGATTTTGAAGCTTGAACAAAGAGGGAGGAGGAGCTTCAGCTTCTTCTTGGCTTTGGAAATGGAACACAAACAGGTTGTTGGGGTTGGAAGGTCTTGGATGGTCACCAAACAACAAGCCCACCTTGCCATGATTTTTGGACTTTAATTATTGTTATCCCCATTAATTCACACTCTTCCTGTTTCTCTTCCTCTCCCCCTTTCCCTCTCCCTCTCCCTCTCCTTTCCAAGCTCTTTGTTCTATTTATCTTTTCTTAATTTTATGGCTGTGTGGGTGTCGGCTATGGTGGTGGTGTTGTTGTTGAGCCTTAACATCAGGAATCTCCTCCAGGCCCTTTTTGTCTTGAATAAAATGTATTAAAATAATGGCATTATTCTGATTTGTGCATCTGGGTTTTGCTGAATTTTTTGAGTTCAGGGGGACCCAGCAAATTCCCACATAAATCTCCTTCATTTTCACCCTCATTGTCCAATTTTTGGTGTTTTTTTTTCATCATTTTTGTATAATTACATGTGCTTGACCTCAACATCCAGTGCCCTTTTTCTCTTTGTTTAGAAATTCTCTCCTCCCCTGCAAGCAAAGGAGGGTATTCCCTTTTCTCTCTCTTCCTTTTGCATATTCTTTTTGGTTTCTGGGTTTCTGTGTTGTCATTGAGATCTGCTCCAAATGGGTTTCTCCCAAGGCGCTTTCACTGACAACAGGGAGGCTTTTGATGGCCCAAACGCTTCATACGTTTCCTCTGTAATTGCTGACGGCCACTACTGTAACTATGATGAGTTGAGAGTCAAGAGTTTGTTGAAGAAAATGGTCTGGGAATTTGGGTTGGGGTGTATTAATCCGGTAAACCGGCGCCGGAGCTCCGGGAGCAAGGGCGAGATGCAGAGAGACAAAGGAAAGAACAGTCTGGAGCACAACAAGGCATGGCTTCTGGCGGAGTCTGGTGGGTGTGGCGCGGAACTCTCAAATGCTGATCCTCAATCCGTTCACTCGTCGTTCAGGTTCAGTTTCTGCTCAGTTGAACTCGAATCTTGAACATGAATTCTTCCACAGCTGCTACCGTTTTAATGGTGAATTTGGACAATGGCTGGACCCAATCTCGGTCCAACGAACTGAAATGGCGAAGAATACAGTCACTGGAGAGGAGCATTTCCAGGCCAACACATTGATTAGATTCAACTATGCCGAAATTGTTTGGGCTACCCGAAATTTCAACAAAGGTATTCTGACGGATTGCTATCGTGCTTACCATTTTTTCTTTTTTTAATCTAATCTCACGTATTCAAACATTGATTGATTTTTCTTGTTCTTGAATGGGGTAGGCAGAGTTTTGGGAAGAGGAGCATTGAGTTGCGTCTTCAGAGGGAAAGTAGGGCTTTTGAGGACAACAGTGGCGATCAAGCGATTAGATAAGGAAGATAAAGAATCTGCAAAGGCTTTTTGTAGAGAACTAATGATTGCAAGCTCTCTTCAGAACCCAAATATTGTTCCCCTTGTGGGGTTCTGTATTGATCCAGAGGAGGGCTTGTTCTTAGTCTACAAATATGTCTCCGGCGGAAGCTTAGAACGGCATTTGCATGGTATCTATCAAGTTCCTTATTTGGGGTTTTGTTTTCTTTGGTGAAATTGGTTTAATTTCTTATACCCCATTTGCAGAGAAGAAGAGGGGAGTAAAGGGTTATTTATCACTTCCATGGTCAGTGAGGTATAAGGTTGCCGTCGGCGTTGCGGAGTCGGTGGCATATTTACACAGTGGAACAGATAGATGCGTTGTCCACAGAGACATTAAACCTTCAAACATTCTCCTCTCTTCCAAGAAAATACCCAAGGTTGGAAAGTTGTTTGGAATTAGATTCCATCTCAATCTGGTCTAACACATACTATTTTGTACTAGTCTTAACATTTTATTTGATGATTTCCACAGTTGTGTGATTTCGGATTGGCTACATGGACTGCTGCACCTTCAGTTCCTTTTCTTTGCAAGACTGTCAAAGGAACATTTGGGTATGTTTTGAAGAAATCTTATCAGAGTTACAGTAAAATGAATGAAAACCAGTATTCATTTTTCATCCATCCACTAAAATTGAAATCAATCTGTGCAGTTATTTGGCTCCTGAATATTTCCAGCATGGAAAAGTATCTGATAAAACTGATGTCTATGCCTTTGGGGTTGTCCTGTTGGAATTGCTGACTGGCCGAAAGCCGATTGAAGCAAGAAGGCCACCTGGAGAAGAGAACTTGGTCTTATGGGTAGGTTTCTTATGCTAATTTTCCTTCAATTTCCATTGGCTTTGTGATAATTGGATAAATGGTTTCTCTACCAACGCCCAAAAAAAAAGAAAAAAGGGTCCTCCTATTTGCTTGTTATTGACGATAACCAAAACAGCCAAAACATTTTTAATTCAATTAAATGACCTATAGATCAATGCCTAGTTCTCTAGGCAAGGGTCAGAATACCATCGTATCTGTTAATTTATACGCAGGCTTAGTTATTCAATCGCTGTCTGTGTGGTTATATGGTTCTATCCTACAGTTCAATTAACTTAATTCCTTTGGGTTGACGAGAATTAGTGCAACCACTTTATGTTACCATAGAACTTTTCACTGCAAGGCTAGTTGTGCACTCTATTATTGGTCATTATTTTTTGATAATTTGATTTTGAGACATGACATAATATATTATTGGAACTATTTGTGGATGCATCAATTTTTGTAAGTTATATATACATATATATATAAATGGTCAGCTTTCTGGTAAAGCAGTTAGTGGGAATGATTCAAGAATGAATTCCGTAATCATGTTTCCAAAAAGATACCCTCTTATTGAAGCAATCTTGATCTGCTTTCAGGAAACAATAGGCTGGGCACATGCCTTAAATGATTTTGTTAAACATGAGCTTCATCTGATAGTATTAGCATTTGACCCACTTTTTCCTTGGGATTCATTTTTCTTCTGCAACAACTAGGCCTTAGGTCACTAATTCTGGATGATTGGAGATTATTTATGGCCTTTAAGGGCAATTCCATTTTGAGTCCATCTAAAAATTAGAGTGTTAAATTTTGATTTACATTTTAAGGGAATCCTAGTGGTGTCCAACCTAGTTCTTCATTTTGAGGTTTTTCTTTAGATTTTTCCATAATTTCCATGAAATTCATTTGCCGAGTCAAAAATTGAGATTTGAACTATGGTAAGATTCTGGGAAAATGGATGATGGACTAGGAGGGCTGCAATAGGATGATGGGGCTGTCAAATTAATATTAAGTTTATCGGTAGAAAGTGAACCAGCTGCTATGAAACATCTTGAAGCTCAATATCAATATTTCAAATCATTATAGTTATGGAAGTTGAAATATTAAGTAAGAAAGTTATAAATTCTTTTGCAGGCAAAGCCACTTTTGCAGCAAGGGTCTGTGGAGCAATTGCTTGATTCATGCATCAAACTCACTCCAAAAACTCAAATCAAATAGGCAGAATGGTTCAGCTGCAGCTGCCTGCATTAATACTGAAGAATCTCGGAGACCAAGCATCGATGAAGTGGTTGTAATACTAAGAGGAAGAGAACCAAATTGCTTTAGCAGGAAGAAATCCATTCGCTCCGGTCAATGGATTCACCGACTGTTGCGCACAATTACAAACAAAAAGTGAGATGAAAGCCATTTGCACGGGCCATGCTAGGAGTTCCAGATTTTGAGGATGATGCTCACTTTTACTGTCGATAAAACATGTAGGGAGGAGGAAACTGTCTGATTTCCTCCCTATTTTGTTATGTTGGTTGCTTGAAGAGAGGTAGGAATTAGAAATGAGTGTTGACATTGTATATAACAACAAGTCCTGATTAGAGATTGATCGTATATCTTCTTCCATTTACCTATCCCTGTTCTTACTGGGAAAAAGTGTAATAGATTCTCATTTCAAATTTTAGTGCGTCATATCTTCAAGGATTACATACTGCAGAATCACTCTGATAGTGGTGTTGAGTTCATGTTTAATTGTAGATCTTTCGACTTTCTACTTTCACTACTTAAAACTGATGATCTTCAGCTTTGTTTGTTCTTTTGTTTTTTAATTATTATTCTTTTATGGAAGTTTGACAACAAATTATTTAAATCTATTATATGAATACCTTTTGGCAAGACAATTCGTAATTCTATTAGCTTTTTTATAAGAATAGTGATAATTATAAATATTTAGATACCGATAACTTTCAAATATCTTTCATTAATGCCCTAATAGGATAAGGGATATCGATCCTCTTACTATTTCTGACTCACCATCAGTCTCTGACCTGTTTAAATGCTGTTGGCCTAGTAGCATCAGTGTGGGCCTCCAATGCCTTGAGTCTTAAGGCCAAGATTTCAATACGCAAGAGTTTGGAGGGAAGTGTTAATAATGTATTTTTTTTTAGTACTTGCTCTTTTGTTGTCCTAAAGTTAATTGTTCCATTGAAAATAATACATTATGGAATGAAAAGGGTGGTCACCTAAAACACAGAAATCACAATCATGAACAGTGGTTAAAAGGTGAAGGCAGAAAATTGTGACCAGTGAATAATAGAATAAAGAAAGACCATAACATAAATAAAGTGTCAACAAGTGGGACAGGAAATGGATGGATGAGCCCTGCGTTACGACGGCCCAACAAAATCCAAACCTCTTGAAGATTCTCTCCATATGTTCCCTGCCATTTTTTGTTTAAAAGGGAAAACTTCCAACAAAAATTGTAAAACTAACCTCTTTAATTAAAATCCAAACACAAATATGAAAGGCATATTTTCAGACAAAAATACTCTCAAACATTTAGTTATCTAAAATGGAACATTTTTAAAGTTGCTTTTGCAAGAGGTTTGTTTTGCAAATAATTTTTTAATTTGTCTTGTTTAAACAATTTTTTTTTTTTTTTTCACTTTTGCATCTAATAATAACTAAGAAGCTGTGTGCAATGTGATAGGTAGTATTAAATTAAAGTCTCTTTTTGTGGATTCAAGATTTTTAGTTATTACGCTGCCATTAAAAAAATTGAGATTTTTTTTATTTCGCGAAACCATTTTTATAAAAACTGCTCAGCTTATTTATTTTTTGCTTTTATTTTTAAAGTTAAAAATAAAATGTTGAGTTAAAACCTCAAACGCGACTCATAATAAAGAAGACAAAGCCTGTAAAAAACCCAGCTTGCTCGGAAAATAAAGATTTATCGAGGCGCACATTTCGTGTTAACACTACCTAAGCCCCAAGCTGGTCTATACTGGGAACAAACTAAATAAAAATACGATTTTAACTAATCAACTAATGAATATTGAAGATAAGCAATAATAATATAAAAACATGCAAAATATATATAAATAAATAATCAAGCAAAATTCGATGAGAAAAATGTGTACTTAAGCGACATGTCAAAAACACTATCAATTAGGAAACAATGTTAGTGTAATAACAAAATACAAAATATTCACATTCAATTATAAATTGGTCATAGATCATATGTCAAATTATTTATCAAAAGGATATATGGAATGTTAGGCCATACCCAAACATTTTCATATGTTACACAAATTAACTCCGCGAGCTTCCATTTTATTGGAATTATAGAATTAATCATGTGATTTGAATTTTTGAAAACTGATTTGAAATTGAAGTTTTGAAAATGGGAAGTTAGAAATTGAAATTTTGGAATTTGGAAATTTGAAATTAGAGCACTTGAATCTTGAAATTGGGGATTTGGAAATTTGAGATTGGGATAATTTATAATATTTAAATTGGAAACTTGAAAATTTTGAAAATGAAAATGGGGAGAATTAAAATTTGAAATTAGGGCACTTAAATTTTGAAATTGGAAAATTTTAATTTTGAAATTGATGGCTTGAAAATTTGAAACTGGAGATTGGGAGAATCGAATTTTGAAATTAGGGCATTTGAAATTTGAAATTAGGAATAGGTAATTTTTTTAATTGTAAATTTGAAAAATTGAAATTGGAAATTGGAAGACTTGAATTTTGAAATTAGGGCACTTAGATTTTGGAGATTGGAAATTGTAATTTTGAAATTAGATGCTTGAAATTTTGAAATTGGAAACCGGGGGCTTGAATTTTAAAATTAGGGCATTTGAATTTTGAAACTGGACATTTGAATAAATAAAGGGCAAGAGTTTGACGAGATAGTACGCTGGTCATAGGGTGTAGTTAAAAGAGTTTGATCGTGAACCCACGGCCTACGTTGCTTTAAAAAGGCCTAATAGGTCGATAAAAAAGGTTTGGTCTAAAGATCTAATGGATCTAATGGGTTCACATTCATACGAGGTGTGGATAATAATACATAATAATAATGATAATAAAATAAATATTTAAAAAGAATAAAAAAACAAAAAACAAAACAAGAACAAAGTCAAGCTGGTGGTGAACTTATTTCCAAACACATAGTTGGGGTTCAAACTTTAAGGGAAATCACATTTATTTATTTATTATATTTAATAGACAAGGGAATGTACACATTGATAAAGCCGTGTGATAAGAGGGAGTGATGCACGTAAATATTAACAAATATTTGGAGGAAATAATTGTAAATAGATATTAATAGGTCAAAATGTGAGTTTATGAAAATATGACATTTTTTATATAATAAAATACATATATTGAATATGCATGGGAAGCAAGTTATAATTTTACAAGCACACAATATATGTACAACACATGACAATAATACACATGGGAATCAAGTTATATGAAATTTTATAATCACATTATATAAACATATAACACTTGGTAATAATAGTCATATGTGTAAGTGAGGTGAGGATTATGAGTGAAGATTAATATACTAAACATGCAGCAGAAGAATTAATGTATGAAAGCAGAAGGAAATAATGAATGATAAATGAGATGAATAAGAAATAATAATAAACTAAACAAGCAATGATATGACATTAATGTAAGGTGAATGATATGATATTTTAATAGAATCGATATAGAGGATAGGAGAATGTGGGAACAGAGCAAGAAAACCAAACTTTATAACATGGCATAAATAGCTAATGGGTAAGAATCAATACGTAATGGGTAATGGGTGATAGGGAAATCAATAAAGTAATAGAAAATCACATAGAATGCCCCAACTAAACCCACTGTCATCATGGAGTTACCCATAATGGTCTCCAAACATGAGGAAAATCAACCCCAACCAAACATCAAGTTTCACCAGCCAATCCCATCACCACACCTCCACCAACATACTGTTTTTCCACTTGGCAGTCATTCAGGGGGTCAAAAAATATGCCCATATTCGATAGAGTTCATGAGTGTAACAAAAGTGAAGTGTGAAGTGAAGTGGAATGATGACCAATGAGTGAAACGAAGTGAACTTTGTCGAAGAACAAGGACACCCTCCAGATCACTAGAGACAAACACAAACTCAAAACCAAACATAAGCAAGGGGAAGAGAGCCCTAGACACTTGAAGATTAAGCAATAAAAGAAAATGTCCAAGCCACTAAAGTCACAATATAAGTCCAAACCCCCTTCAAATGGTCTTCAAAAGTGGCCTAAGAATCAATGTTGAGAACAAGTAATTACTAGATCACCAAGGAATGAAAGAACAAACACAAATAAGGAGAATCTACACTCACTGTGAGAAGGCACTAAGGAGGTAAGACAAGATAACTGCTTAGATCTCCAAGCAAGCTCAACTGAATGAAAAACTGAAAAGATGTCCATAATGATCTATATGCTCTACTATCGAGAAAGAGAAAAAAAATGCAAGAAACTCAATTAAACTCAAAATATGAACAAGTAGGGAAAAGACATGGTAGTAATAATAATAAAAACTCTAAAACAAAGGGTAAGAATAGGAGAAATATCGTGATAGCAAAAAAGGATGACACAAAACCAATCTAAAATGGAATAAACAACTTAGATGGTTGTGATGCAATGAACAACTTAGGGTTGTGATGCAATGAACAACTTAGGGATGTGCATGAAATGCACAACTCAGGGTTGTGATGAATGAACAACTCAAGATTGTAGATGAAATGAACAACTCAAAGCTATGATGCAATGAATAGCTCAGGGTTGTGATGCAATGAATAGCTCAGGGCTGTGGATGAAATGAACAACTCAAGGTTGTGGATGAAATGAACAGCTCGGGGTTGTGATGAATGAACAACTCAAGGCTGTAGATAAAATGAACAACTCAAGGCTTTTTGATATAATGCATAGCTTAGGACTTTGATGAAAATGAAATACTCTGATGATCACGTATGCGTGAGAAGATTGTAAATAGGGGGATGCCATAAAATAAAGATCAGCTCTCTGAAAGAGAATCTAAGATAATCTCTAAAAATGAGGATATACGATGGTGGAATAAAGAAATAAATGATCGAAAAGCTAAAACAAGAGGATTTAAAACTCAAAACTAAACACTGATGAACAACCGGTGTGATGCAATGGACAACTCAATGTTGTGATGAAAATGAAATACTTGAAGATCTGGGCAATATCGCCTAAAAGAAGAAAGAAGATCATAAATAGGGGATGCGAAAATTAGATCGACTATAAATTTGGAATAAAAGATAATCTCTAAAGGAGGGATGCTCGATGAAGCCCCGATATAAAGGAAAAAAGATCTAATGAAAACCTTCAGCAGAGACCATAAAACTCAAAACTAAGCATGATTAACAACTTGGTATGGATGTAATGGAATAAATTAGTTGTAATAGAATGCATAGTGTTGTGCTGTTTTTTGGAAGACTAATAGGGTTGAGAGGGAGGCTATGGAGGTTTGGTTCTGCAGGAGGTCTGTTGTCTCTGTGAAGGGAGACCTTCAGACTAGACTCAAGAGTGGAGGATCAGAGCTCAGACTGGGGACATATGAGAGCCAGGAGGAAACTGGATAGTGGGCATAAGCTTGGAGTGTGGACAAATGAGCAAACTAGAGAGGAATCATTAGTGGGCTATGGACAGTAGCCACAACAAGAGAAGGTGTGGAGTCTGGGGAGTGTGCCCTAGAAGGCAGGAGCCGACTCTCACAGAGAAGAGGATCTAAAGATAAATCTCTAAGAAGGAGAGATGCTCGTGAGAACTAGAATAAAGGAAAAAAAAAAAAGATCTAATGAAAACTAAATGAGAGGATATAAACTGAAACTAGGCTTGATGAATAACTCAAAACCCTAGATTACAATGAACAACAAGGGATGTGATGAAAATGAAATCTTTGAATGATGTAGGCACTTTGTACCTACAGAAGATGTGTCGGGGGGATTTCTAAAATGAAGATTGACTCTCTGTAGGAGAAGGATCTAAGACAATCATGAAGAAGAAGGGTTTGCTCAAATAAAGTGAAGAGAAATGAATAACTAAAACTAAAGAGGATAACAAGCTCAAACTAAACAAGTAGGTAAACTACCACAAACTATCATGGGAAATGAAATCTTGAAAAATGAGGGCATTTATCATGAAGCAAGATATCTAATAGGGGATACTTACTGAAATGAAGATCAACTCGAGCAGGGGATGAAGATGGTTTATAGATAGAGGATGCTTTACTTGAATGATTGATCGAAGTGAAAGTAATTATAGTGAAGCTTAAAATCAGAGCTGAGATAGGGAGAGTGATATAGAACCTAAAGAAACTAAAGAAGACTATATGAAAGCGGTGACTCTGAATGAACTCACTGAAAAAGGGGTACGCCCCTGTAGAAAAGCTTTGTAAGAAGAAAACTCTAAGCGATGACTCACAAAGCTAGATGAATAGATCAAACGTCTAACAAGTAAATTGAAGTAGTCAATAACCTCTACAAGGGGGTATGCCCTAGTACAAAACTCACAAGTAACAACAAATGGATCAAAGTAACATAGAAATCCAATAGAGGATATGGTAATCTCGATGAAGGTATGCCAGTGTAGAATAATTATCAAGCACTATCAAATCTATGAAGCTCCGCCCCAGCGAGCTACAATAAATATCAATCTGGAAGTATTAACTCATTGCATCCTAATAGTGTTCTCATGGAAAAATCTAAAAAATGAAACCCAAATGTGAAAAGTCCTTTGTATTAAATAAATGCTCTATCAAAGGCAAGACATGAATCAAAACTACTCCCGACTCAAAATGCAGCGACCACCCTCACATCTAAATGCTCTATTGAAAATAATTAGATGCTAATCAAGTGCACCACAATAGAATGACATTAGGCTCAAATTGAATGAAATATAGTTTGTCTTTTTATAAAAGGAATGCAATAATAAGAAAATATCCTTCGAATCATGCATATTACGATGACTGCAATCATTGATCCAGCCAAAGATGGCTCAAAATACAAATCCAAGAATCGTAGTAATCCCAAATACCTCCGACTCGACAACACAATATGCTCGTTGCTCATAATCAACTAACAAAGATACAACCAAAACATCAAGGGACTCGGTGATCTTGAGGGTGGAATCATGCATCTAGTGAAAATTGTTCAGTGTGAATCATACTTGCATTTTGGGTGTGTTTTTCATGTATTTATATAACTCAAATGCTGGATTCACATCCTATTCATCAAAATTATACCAACTCCCTCGTGCAATGTTTTATTAGATAATGAATGAAAATAAAAGTAAAAAGAAGTAGAAAGACAGAAGGAAGAATGCAGCAGCAAAAAAACTCTCGGGTTGCTTAGGCGCAGGCTAACGCCGCAGCAAGAGGTTCGCCTAAATTGAAAAGTACCACAGAGAAAAAGGTACATCTCTTAGCCTAAGCGACGTCAGTGAGACATAAATGTACCTATATTTGCTTGATCATTCTTGATTTCCCGATATATATATATACTTGTAATAGACCTAAAAAAGGGGAAGAAACCTAGGCGGCGTGACCTGCCCATTCTAGGGTTTCTCTTTGGAAACAAGTTCTTTTAGGGTTTAGTTTTACTTGATTTAAGTTCATTTTGGAAAAATTTGAATTGGAAGGTCACAGTTCTTCAGGGGATACCTTGTAGTAGTGGATGTGGACTTGAAAATTTAATTTTTGAGAAAAGGCGAAATGACAATTTAGTCAAAATCGAAATTTTCCCAGATCGGATGACAAGAAAATGGACTTCTATCGTTGGAATCGTCGCGAAATCTGCTTCATTGTCGAATTTCGTCAGTCTAGAGACGGTCGAGGAATTTCACATGACTACGGCGCTGCGTACTGAAGATGCAAGGGACACTTGGCACGCTGTGGTGAAACAGAGGTGCCACGTGGTGTAGACTAAATGATCAAACATTAGGCCTAAAGTAGAACCACATGACAATGGCATCGTCTTAGTGAAAATCAAGGGGTAGATGGACAGGACAAGATTGAATCTCATGACCCTCATGTTGGCAAAGTGACATGAGAGAACAAGTCTCTTGTCTCCATCTTGACCAAATGGGTTGGGAGAAAAGAGGAGGATGAGAGAGAAAGACCAAACGAGAAAGAGAGAAAAAAAAGAGGGATTTTAGAGGCTTCTACCTTCTCTCTAGGATTCCGAAGGATGGTTGTTGGGCTTGGAAGAGCAGGCAGGTTTGGCTGACAGAGGGACATGTGGGTACCCGAGTTTGGGAGTTTGACAAACTCCGAAGGTGAGGTTTTCTCCTACTTGTTTTACTCTTTTCTGAGGGTCATTTTAATGGGTGAGGATTTATTAAGGCACGGATGGCCAGTGGTTTTGATTAAGGTACAATTTGAGTGAAGAAATCCACAAAGTGTGGTTTAGACTGATCCTGTTTGTTGTGTAGCTGTCTTTTAGTGTTGTGTTTGCTTTATGGTGAATAACGTGCGGGTGTGGTTTTGTGAGGCGATTCAGAGATGAATGCTTTGTTGAATATTAGCCAGTAATGACGATTTTATTTATTACTATGAATGAATATGTGTAAGTTTTGTTAGCTCTCTTATGTAGTATATTAACATGGATTGCTAGCATGTGTTGAATGTTTGGTGTCATTGCATGAGCAGCGTGGGTGGGAGTAACAGTAGGAAAATTCCACTCTTTGGGCATTCTTCATACATTAGGAAAACTATTTCAGTCTGAGGAAGGCCTTGGGGATGGGACTCATCCAGGGCTTGAGCGAAAGAAATGGCCATATATGGCCTTATTTTATATTTTTGTAAAAATCTGGGCCAAAGACCCAGGATTTGGATAATTTGTATTCAAAGCAAATTGTAATTGAACTCTTCTCTTTTTGTATAAAATACATTTCATATTGCATATGGATGTGTGGGCCTAACCAGTGGTTTACGCATGCAGTCTGTGGCGTGAGACATGTAGATTTCAGCGGGTTAACGAGTTTGTCAGCGGACTGCCGGGATAGAGAGGCGTCCTGAGTGGAGTTGAGTTTTGGACAAGATTGATCTAATATTTGTTTTGTATTCCTAAGCTCTACTTTTATTATTAATCTTTCAATATTTTATTTGGTGCTAAATATGATATTATTGGATTTTGAGGCTGCTATGAGTGACTAATTTCTCCTTTAGGGCTGGTTGTTGAAATTGGTGGTTGACTTATGGTTTTTATTGAATGATTTTGGGTGGTCCTTCAGCATGTTGGGGTTGTATGTATGTGGTTCCTTTATTTGTCGGGTTTTTATCTAATTGTGGTATACTAGAGGGTGAAGTTGAGACCTAGAGTTCAAGGGGTTGGAATTGTGGCTAAAAGCATCCCTTAGGGTTATTTTTATCTCTAATGTCCTCTGATTGTTAAAATCGAATTAGCAATTAAGAGATCCCAGGAAATTAGGATTGCCTCTAGTACTAGGTGGATTACCCATTAGAGACACATCATTCAAACCTTATGTGAGATAAGTAAGGACCGAAAGGAGATTGATCGGAGCATCTTGAATTAACTTTATTATAAGGACGAGAAAGGAGATATTAGAGTTCCAAGGACTAATTTACTAGAACTGTATCACATTGTTTGACTAGAGAAATTTGAGGAGAATATGAATGAGGTGTGAGAAATTGAGGGGAGATACGAAAGTGTAAACTTCATATCGGGTTCCTTAGGTAAGCACGAGAATATATTCATTTTAATCGGTATTTTATGGTTATAAGTTATAAACCCATCAATGGAGACAATCGACCCTAGTATTAATCATTAAAGTTTTCTTTCACTTCAATCATTTTGATTTTCAAGAGTTAGGTTAGTTTGATTAGTTTTAATTTTAGTTAATCATCAACCCAATCAGTCATATAACCCAGATGGTAAATTCTTTAATATTAAGGTACTTAATCCCCATTTAAACCAATTTTCCACAATATAGTTGATATTGGGGTTTTAATTAAAAACATATATAACCATACATTCTGTGCACTTATAGTTAGTTGTTTTAATGAAATTGCCTTACATTACAGCTCTTTGGAACAGAGTTTTAGCTCTGGTAGCCAGGGAAAAGAGGTTTAAGTGGAATAGATTAATATTCTAGCAAAAGAGACATTTGCTAATTTAAGCAAAACATTTTTCTCAGGGAGTTTATTTTATTTCTCTTATTTCATTTTTAGTTTTAATTTAGTTTCATTTGTATTAGTTTGCACTATTTTTCAATTTTATTTTCACAGTTTCGGGTACCAATCGTACATACATAGAAAGTCTAGTGCTGAACTATTTCCACTCAATCATGAAATAGAAAGAGCTTTGTTCAGAAGAAAGAAAGCGAAAGCTGCTAATGCATAAATTGAGGATCATAATAGTGACAGATTCAGTGACAGTCATTTAGACCACAATGAAATACTTGGACTTAGAGAACTAACATTGGGAGATTGTTGGGGTCCGATGATGAATGAAGATTATTCAGGAATTCGCCATCAGGCGATGGATTAATAATTTGAATTAAAACACATTAATCAACATAGTTCATTGTGATTTGGGGAGTAACCACGGAGGACCTAATGGACAAGTGTCAATTTCCTACAATTGTGTGGCACAGTCAGTGGAAACAGGTGGATCATATCAGATTGAGCTATTCCTTTCTCTCTAAAGGATAAAGCAGGTGGTTGATATTTGATCTTGGGTTCAGCCAGATACTTTAGGGAGTATCGTTGAGAACTTTCTTGACCAGTTCTTTCATATAATTAACCACAAATTAGAGTTGAAGATCATCTGGGCGCATGGCACATTGACAACCACCACACATGTTGCACCACTGGCGGTGCCAACGCCCTATGATGTGGACCGATTCAAGTGATGAGAAGATGCCCTAACATGGGTATGAATAGAGTGCTTAAGCGTCAAATCTTTATAATGGGTCTGAAACCTTCAAATATAGGGCACTAGTCGATCCCGCATATTGGAGTCCATCATATAAGCGGCAAAGAAGCTAGCGTGTTTGAGAAGGTTGGCACACGAGAACAATTACCAACCTTCTTCTAAAGAAGTGATGGTAGAAGCAGGAGAATCCGTGAAATTGATGATATCTGTTTTGGAAGCAAAATTTGAAGCTTTGATGATAAATTGAATCAACAGCTTGATGAGTCCTAAATTCATATATTTTTAATCCATATTTCTAGCGTATTTTTAGAAGTTTATGATTGATTTAAATGTTGAATTATGGAATATTCGCAACTTTGTGTTTTGCAGGTTTTTAATGCAAAAGAGACAATTCCAGCAAGAAAAGCTTAAAAATTGGCTAAGGCATAATTATCTGACTTTTAATTTGAATGTCAGACATAATCTCAATAATTTTGCCCAACTGAAGCTGTATGTAATAGATAGGTAGAACTGAGGCTGAAGTGAGAATATCACGACATTTCCCAACTTTATAGTGACACAAAATGAAGATTGAGACTAGTAAATGTTGCAGATAAAGGAAATGAATGTTAGACATAATGGTGTCGAAGGCAGGGACTTTATCACGACAATGGAAGGTATGTATGTGACATTGATTGAGAAGTTGTTAAGAAGAATGTATAATATTATGTTTTCTTTGTCATGCCTTGACAATAATGATCAAGCAGATAACAATCAGAGTTTTTTCTCTCAATAAATCTCAAAATTTATGTCTTTGACACAAAAGCTATAGGTAGAAGAATTTTTATTAGACAGAAAGTAGCCAATGAGGAAAATAGAAGAGCAATGAGACAAGTCGAGACAAGTTTATCGAGCAAACAAACCAGTTGACCTGAAAGTGATAAGGAATCAGAAAGAGAAAATATTATAGCATTATTTCAAGGTGTGTGACATAGGATTCAGATTCAGCGATAGGCAATGAAGACTATATTAGACATAGAGGAATATTATTGTGAAGCAACCCAGCTGTTACAGCTAATGAGAAGAAGCACACAAGAGAATGTAGCAACACAATAATATATGTCATAACAAGTTTGAGAAAAGTTGACAAAAACATTTGTATCGTGATAATGGAACTAATATGTGACAAAGATGAAAATTATAATAAAAAAATTATTTACGACAGTGACAAAATAATATTTTATATTTGCAACATTTCAAAATTAAACATAAAACAAAGATAAGGAAAGAGCTTTATGTGACAAAAGAAATTTTATGTCATGACATTTTTCAAAAGCGACAAAAAATGAAAAGTTGGTTGTAACAAGGTTTTGTAATTAGCAACCATGAAAGCCACTTATCGTATGAAATTACTGATGACTTTAGTAGACTTTGTTGTGGCATTTTCAAATTATGTGTGATAGAATCCAGAAGAAAGAAAAGCGCAGAAGCCATGTCAACGAAAGCGCAAGCACGGCAAGCTGGGGAACAAATATGACAGCTAATATTCGACTTGTGGCTTTATGTGCGGTGAGAAAGCAACTTCTTGGGCGGATTTTGGGGATCGCTCTTCGATATGGTGCACTATCATTGAAATCTATAAATGTCAGAAACATAGGGCATTGGCACATAGCTTTCGCCAAACCAGAACCACGGGTGCGCGGGGAATCATATATTCATTTTATTTAATTTTTTTAATTTTTTTCTTTACTTTTTTAAATCAGAACTATTATTAGACGTTTCAGTTCTTTAGGCATTCACCTGGGTGATATGTGATCTAATGTGGCGAAGTAACATTTGGTTACCATTCACAAATCATGTGGTTTTTTTATTATTGTTTGAATTGAATGAAATTGGAAATTCTGAAGTTCAGAGCTTTATTTTAGTTAAACACCAATCTGAGTGAATTTTCTTGATCACTTAATCACTGTTGATTTGTAATCAGTTTTGAAGTGAGCTCCTTGGGAATGGATATGATGTTAATTATTGTTTAATATATGGCGGAAAGAACGTCATAGTTTGGGATTTTAGTTATTTGATTGATTGTTGCAGAGTTACTTGATTAGAATATTAGTAGCGTGTACCTAGAAAAGAACTGAATCTTGCTCTGATTTCTAGGAGGCCCTCACGGTGATGTAGTGAGTCCCGAGGTATGGAGCAATTGCTTGGGGCATGTTAGACTAATATTATGGAACTAATGAACTATGAAGAACTACTTGACAATGCTTATTTACTCGATGCTTGAAGATTAGTTGGATGACATATCAATTTAGTTGAATTTAGAGGTTTCTCACATTAATACGATGAAAAGGATATTGATCCAGTGTTGCAGAATCTAATCAAAGAGATGAGAATATTATCGAGATTAGATGGATGAGTACTAATTAAAGTGAAGCTTG
This sequence comes from Tetrastigma voinierianum, assembly GCA_016808115.1. Lineage (NCBI taxonomy): Eukaryota > Viridiplantae > Streptophyta > Magnoliopsida > Vitales > Vitaceae > Tetrastigma > Tetrastigma voinierianum. The sequence goes on from JAEQBH010003597.1 coordinate 38,984, forward strand.
CATTACCGTCTATAGGGAGTAAGAATTCAGCAAATACAAGTTTGTGTGAAGTACTAAGAAGGAAAAATACCGGATCTTAGAAAGATGATTATATTCTAGTAATTGATTAAGACTCATGTATGCAGGAACATAAAGAACAGAAAATCTGATAAAATATAGTGTGGAGAGAAATCAAACTATTTACATGCATCTTTGACAAGTTTAATTAAACGGATGGATTGAACCATGTTATAAAATGATATGAAATTGATAATTGTACATTGAATTATTTACTTATTACTTACGAGTGAACACCAATCGATTATTTTGAATTTTTCATTTATAGTTATGGAATTTTAATTAGTTTTTTACAATTCCTTTAGTTTAAAACCAAATCAATTTAAACTGTGGAGTTCAAATAGTAAGGATCTTGAGTAGGTAAGAGATAGTGTAATCTATAGATTTTTCATCAATCATGAGACGATATACGGACTTAAACTAACACTTTTATTACTTGAATGACCTAGCACTTGCAGTGAACTAGACCAAAATACATTTTCAAATAATACCTTCTCATACAAAAGCAAACACATATTTGTTATGTGGGTCTCAAAAGTTGATTTGAATTCATTCTTAGGGACTTTAGTTAGTCTTTGGTAGCGATTATAGAAAATTGAGTCAATAGGATTTTGAAGTGATTGCTGAACTGATTATTTCTTAATAACATGTATAAAATTAGTAAAACAACAATATCAAGACCAGGGTTATTTGGTATGTCTTAAAACAAATTATATTCAATAAGTTTTGAGCGCCATTGTCGAGGATGAACCTTTAGTAGTTGTGTGAAGGGTGGTGGATATTATATTTTGATTAAGGTTAATTGACAAGTTTTGGTGCCATTGTCGAGAGTTGATTTAGTTCTTGATAGTAATCGGAAAATTGTAAAACTCAACAATGCTGAGAGACCAGGTTATTTTTTGTCTATGTTAAGCAAATTCTTGTTCAATAAGTTTTTAACCGCATTGCACAGGATGAATAGCCTCTAGTAATAATTTGAAGGGTGGTGGATATATTTTGGTAAGTCAGTCAACAAGTTTTTGGCACTGTTGCCAGGGACTGATTTAGTTCTTGATATAAATGTCAGAAAATTGTCCAAACAACAAAGCCAAGACCCAGTTATTTTTTGTCTATGTTAAACAAACTATGTTCAACAAGTTTTTGGGGCCGTTGTTGGGAACTGAATAGCCTCTGGTAGCTATGTTAAAGAATTGGTGGATATATTTGGTTAACTGATCCCAGAGTCAACAAGTTTTGGCACCGTTGTGGAAATTGATTTTTTTTAGTTCTTGATAGCAATGCTCGAAAATTGTCAATATGATATCAAAACCAGTTATTTTTAGTCCTATATTGGACTCAAATTATCTTCAACAAGTTTGCAAGCGTAGTTCTGAGGAATTTGAATAGCCTTTGGTAGCTATGTTGAAGAATTGGTGGATATATTTTGAATTAAAATCGATCCAACAATTTTAATTAACGTTCTTGAGGCCCGAATAGCCTTTGGTAGGTGTGTTGAAGAATTGGTGGATATATTTTGGTTAAATCGGTCAACAAAGCTCAAGGAACTAACTCTTGAGGTGCATGCATATGAAACTTAGAATGCTCTTTGCATGGCAAATACTCCGCTAATGAGAATGGGTATGTGATAATGAGTTATTTTTCGTGACAACTTGGTGCTTTTCATCTCATTTACGCTCCCGGGTTAAGAAAGCTGCATCACACCAGGTACCCGTTAGGCGATAGCGGATCAATGAAGCAGACAGGCGCAGACTATATCTTGGGACTCTTTTACCTTTATCAGGCAGTTGACCTGTGGAAGTCTTATAATTGTAATAACATATCATATACAAAAGCCACAAAAATAAGCAGCCCGCAGTAGTGGTGTTCTGATGTCATATACATACGATTCACCAGTCCATTACATAGCATACAGAAACATACATTACATTTACATGATGAGGCCTTGAAACCTACGATGATGAACCTTCACTAGTGTGTTGTAGCTAGCGAATCACGGAGAGGGTCGCTGCTCCAATTACATTACTATACGGATTAAACCCGTGCTAAAGCTTTTTACATAGTGGGAGGAAACATAATTATGTAAAACGCCCATGCACAGTTACTTAGTAAGCGTATAATAATAGATATCGAGAATTTTGCATGCATTCATATAGGAACTTATCACAGGTGTATGCTTCTGGAGGACTTATCAGCATTGGGATCTCCCATATGACTCATACTTGTACTTATAGCAATTTGTGGCATTGGGGATCTCAGTGAGTGGAGCTTATTCTTATTCAGTACGTGGTACCTGGATAGAGCGACACTTGTTTTCATTATTCTCATTCGGGTTATTATCATATAACTATGGGAATACAATTGATAACAATAAATGAGTGAGACACGGCACAATAAGTACTCGAAATGCGTGATTACCTCTTTGTGTATAAGCTGAATCTTAAAGCAGAGCAGAATCTTAGTAGCACTAATCAAGATCTAGGAAGTGCCTAAAGCGAACGTGCTGCCATGAAGTGCAGAAGTAGCGCTAGTGAGATCTGAAACGATGAGCGTGCTACCCACGTGTGAAGTCACAGTATCATTTTATTACTGGTCTTAGGGTTCCCTCAGTTATATGTATTCGAAACTTCCTATCTTGTGTGGGAGAGGGCATGGAACTACCCTTCTGAGCCGAAGTGATGAGTCTGTTACATTTCTTGTTTCACTTTTATCTTAACCCACACTAATCATTTATTAGGTTCATACTCTGTTATCTGAATTAAGCTTAACTATACAAAAATATCACCAAAGGCAGGGTTGGGAACTAGTGGGCTGGTACTATGTTTAGTCTGGAGTACCAGGACCGAGTTCACGGAGGTGGTATCGATTACCACTTGGATGGTCTGGTACCATTTGCCTCTGTAAGTGATCTCAGGTGCCACTGTTATCGCAGGTGGTCACTTAAAAATGGCAGAATTCACTTTTCATTCACACCTATTCATAATTCTCTTCCTATTCCATCTTCATCAAAACAAACATGAGTCCTCCCAAACAACTCACGAAACCACTATTAATTGTAAAGTCAGGATTCATGCAAAGTTCATAAACTTTTCACAAAACCATACACTTATGAAGGATTCCATGCTCTAATTGATATCAACTGAGGGTTTTCAACCCAACTTTCACTTAAATATAGAGTTAGGATGTATTTCCTACTCCCAAGAAGCCTAGGAAGAGACAAACTAATGTCCAAAGAATATCCTAGCAATCTGCACCCAAGTACTTTGTAAAAAATCATACTAGAATCCATGAAAACTTTTAGAATTTCCATACTAATGATTCCATACTATTTCGTATTACCTTTACTTTGATCCTCCTTCTTCCCTCTTCTTCTTCTTCTTATTTTCCTCTTTTCCCTCTTACAGCTTAGTATGCTCTCTTGTTTGGAGACCCGAAAATGAGTTACGGTCTCCCTCCCTTTTATAGTTAAGTTTCTTTTATTTACCTTTGATCCTCCCACTCATTTCATTAATTGCACTATCTTCATTTTGTTTTTGTTTTATTTCTATTAATGTCAACTCATGCCCCCTTTTTGACAATTACAATTTTGTATATGTCTTCTTGTACAATTTTAGTTTCCTCGTTTCCATGTTTAGTATTTAAATTACGAAAGAATTTAATTTATCATATAAAATACCTTAAATACGTTGAAAGCCGAATAGGGTATATTTCGGGAGTGTATTTACAATTAGCCCCTCCCCATAAAATAAATTTAGATATAAAATTACCTACCTAGCTGAAAGTGAAGTCTTTGTACCTCATTCAATGATCTGGTTCCCATGCCATTTCTTCCATACGTGATGTTGCAAAGCACCTTTGCAGGAGGGACTTACTTGTTTAAATGGTATACATTTCATGATACAGAATAGCTTTGAAACTCTCTGTGAAAGTGGAAATCTTCTTATGCCTTTTTATCTTGAGCATAATGTAATGTGATGGGTCGGAAGACGTTATCTCTGAAAACATAGACACATGGAATGCATCATGTAATTTGGCTAACTCTAGGGGAATGCCAAGCGATCACGCTCTTGGTCCAGCTCTTTTACAACATCTATTAAAGACTGATGAATCGTTGACTCTTATTTCCCTTTTCTTCCAAGCAGATTCTATCTTTCCACGGAGATACTTTTAAAAACACTTTTCTCAGAGCTTCGTACTCTATATCTAGTTCTCTTCAATTAGCATAGGACCTTTTGTCTATCACGACGCTTTTAATCTCTGGCGAGATAATCCCGAACTTTATTGAGTGTCTTTTACTAATTCGGGATAATAATCTTATGCTCAGTTATCTACATTACTTACATAGGAGTTCTACATCTTCTTCCATACAAGCTTCATACGAGGGCCATAAAATCTTGGATTGATAAGCTGTTGTGGCAAATTCCATGAGTGGAATATACCCTTAACTCCCCGGAAATAAAACACGACCGAAGCATATCTTAACACGAATCACTCTTTTTCCGTTGTCCATCACATTTGTGGATGGAAAGCAGTGCTAAAATTCAGTCTCGTACCAAAAGATGATTGTAACTCTTTCCAAAACCTTGACGTAAACCGAGGATTGCGGTCGGATACTACCGATAAGGGAATGCCATGTAATATGACAATTTCATTCACGCATAAGGTCCATTTAAATGATCCATAGGTAATTGATCGGATCGGTAGGAAGTGAAAGCGGACTTGGTCGATCTGTCCACAATTACTAAAATGCATCATGTTTCCTTTAGGTGAAGAAAAACGGATAAATCCATAGTAATGTTATCCACTTCCATTGAGGTGGAAGGAGTTGACCGCCGGATGAACGGTGTTCAACTTTACTTCAGCGACATGTATCGGACACTTAGACACATACTCAGAAATGTCCTTTTCATCCGCGCACGGTATTCTTGTTTCATATCCAAGTACATTTATTACTTCGGATGCATGGTGAAATGATATTGTGGCTTTCATATAATATCCTATGTTTCAAATCCGCCTTATCATTCGGTACACATGTATATAGCATGCGACAAACCTTACTTCCATCTATGGAAAAATCAGTCTTGTCTCCAGTATTGACTAACTGAACCATCTCCTGTAGCTTGGCATCATTTTTCTGAGCATTCACTATCCTTTGCTTCAAATCCGGTATTACACTCAATTGAGCCAACAAGGCTCCATCGGGTGCAAGTCTCCAATCATAATCTTTCAAAATCAAAGCCGAGAAATCATTTTCCTACCGAGGCATCAGCGACACATTGCTTTCAGGGGTGGTAATCATTACAATCATGATCTTTAAGCAAATTTATACGATGTGCCTCAAGTTCAAATCTTGCAGGTTGTAAATATTTAGAGACTCTTGCTAGTCAGTGAAAATTCACACATTTTCTCCATATAAATAGTGTCGCGAATTTTTCCAAGCAAACCTTGTAAACACAACTCAAATCATGTGTGGGATGGTTTTGCTCATGCGACTTCCGGTATGTCTAGAAGCATAAGCCACCACACTTTCCATCTGCATCAATGCCTCTAAACCTATCACGAAGCATCCTTGTACCGCATTAGCAATCCTACCCGAAGTAAGTTGAATCAACGATTACTTGACCGATTATTTCTTTAATCTTTAAAGTGGATTGGCGCTTATCGTCACTCAAACTGCTCCTTTGGTGTCGCCGTGAGATGCTAAATCTGCTCATCAAATGTAGCCGATCAAAGTGTATATAACGAGAGAAAAATACATTCTACCTTTGATATGTTTCTCAAGTTTGTTCTCTAATAATTTTCGTGTGCATTTTGATACTGGACATCATGATAATACAACAAATTGAGTCAAACAGGGCGGAAACCTGTATGCAGGTCATATCGTCTGGCAGACCAAATCAACTAATCATACTAAATCTGTGTCCTCAACGGGTTGAAATTTGTTTGGGACATCAATATCACTACCGGAGTTGATAATGTGAGTAAGTGTTTGAAAGACGCTTTATCTTTCAGTTGATCGATAAATCCTCTATTCTTGGCAGGTACTTATTCTGCTGTTACTTTGTTTATTCTTGGTAGTCAATGCACATCAGAAGTGCCATCTTCTTCTTAACAAATAAAACCAGGCCTTTTGAGGTGAGACTCTTGGGTGAATGAAACCCTTATCAATAGCTCACACGGGTGAATCTTTTTAACTCTTTCGGTTCAGGTTGGGCCATAAGTGCAGTGTCCTCGATATAGAGTCGATATATACAACTGTGAGAGATCACACTTCTCTTTGGGTGGTACTCCGTAACTCTTGGGGAAACACTTAGGAACTCCACCAATCACCAGGAATATTTTCTAAATTTACTTGCTCTCTTTTGGAGTCAAGAATCAAAGCCAAGGAAGCCACAACCTTTTCTCTCAAGCGTCCGGAAACATAGCTGAAATAACTTTCGGTGACCAGTTGAGGATGGATACTGCAGTATTGTTGCCATTGGGTCAAGACATTTAAGTGGACTATTATCTTATCACAGTCAACTACCATGTTTCGATGTTTGGACCTTGTCATTCCCAAGATCAAATCAAACTCATGGAAGACAAACCCCTGATTAGATCAGCGAGAATTCCTATCATGGACACATTGAGGACAATTCTTATATACACGGTTGGCTCTAACACTATTCCCAGAGGACTTGAACAAAGCGGGTCATAAGCTAACAACTCTATTGAAGTGAATTTATCAACTCATTTGTTTCACACATATCATAGCAAGATCTTCAGAGCAGGATCAATTAAAGCATACAAGTGTTAGTATCAAAGAGGTAAGTACCAGCAATAGCCCTGGTATGTCAGGGATCGCTTCACGAGCTCTCATAGCATAGCCTCGTCTTTGGGGCGTAGTAGGCGGAGATGATTGCGTCTGCAGAGCAGCCCTCTTCCTTGTGAGCCACTGGGTCCTCTCTACCCCTACTGCAGTGTGGGGTGCATTGACCATACTCTACCACTTTCCACTTGAGTTTCTAGAACTTCCGGTCTCGCGGACAGGTTAGCTATCATATGATCTGTGCTCCACTTGGAAACAACCCCGATTTTCTTACAACGAATACGAGATGATATTTGTGGCGGTGGGCATACATATTTTCCTCTTGTCGATTGGGTGCCTCGGCCAGGACTTTACAATGTCATGAGTAGGTCCTTGTCTCCCTACCCTTATATTGGACACTTATCTTGAATGTTGTGACTCTCTGGGTCTTTTCCTAAAGGAACCCCTCTTGAGAACTTTTTCTCTTTCTTTCTTTCTTGACTCTTCATTTCGACTACTCTCCAGATTTTATAGCCGCTTGTACCGGTTGATAAGGTGACAACCTCTTGAAGTAACAATCGTAAGTACCTTTTATCGTCTCATAAGCCCTCCTCAAAGCATCCCACATCCCGAATTTTTAGTAGAGCAGTTAGGTCTGCATATTTACTAAGGCGGTTAATTCTTTTCTATTAAACCACTTTGTCATTTTCCTTTGTCTTAGAGTCAATTTCTTCCATTTTGACTCGCGCTTGTAATCATCAGTGACACACTTAAATTATTCAAGCTGCATGCGGCAGAGTAGTCCCATATGGCAGCTGGAGTAATTAGTTTCTCAAAAACCGACTTCCTGATCATAAGTTGCACCTTCGCGGCAATGATCACACATGTGACCTTTGGTCCACACCAGGGACATCGCTTGATTAGAGCCTTTCAAGTTTTCAAGCCAAAACTTCGGCTTTATCGGACTCTTCCATACTTGTACCGCCTGGAATTCTTCCCTCCATGCTTCGTATTAAATCGCTCCCTAAGACTCGGGCGTGAGTGATCTAAGACCTTAGTGTCTTGAGAGATTTTATCAAGACTTTGGTTGAAGCATTTTCATTTATGTTTGACTCGTAGGACCCAGTGGAGGATTGAGTCAAAGTTAATTCTTCGGCTGTTTAGTCTATAGCTTCACGGGGTGAACCATTCTAGACGTTACACAAACAAGATATCGCATTAGGCCAACACATTACTAGGTAGGTACATCCTTAATCTAAGACTCATCTAGAAATGCCTAAACCTAGGCTCTGATACCAACTTGTGTTGGTATCATATCCCATCAAGCCCAAGGTTAATGTATACCTATGCTCTGATACCAACTTGTCACACCCAGGTTTCTGAAGCCAGGCGGAATGGCGGATCAGGAGCCGAGGTTCGGGGCTCGAGACTATATCTTGGGACTCTTTACTTGCTGTCGGGCGTTGGTATGTCGAGTCTTATAAGCTATCTCAACATCGCCTCTAATCTGAAAATAAAGCGATCACCATAGTGGTGTTTACGGTGTCATATACATACAGTTCTGAGTCCCATTTACATATACAAAGCTAGCCATTACATTTACATGATCAGGCGGAACCTCGTTGATGAGGCCCCTCATAGTGTCTTTGCCAGTGAATGCGGAAGATCACTATGGTTCAGCTATTACTGTATCTGGGTTGAAAGCAGGTGCTAAGCTTTGCTTAATTGGGAAACATAGGTAATATGCATATGCACAATTATAGTACGATATAACAATAATAGATATCAGATTTGCATGCATTCATATAAAGACACAATTACTTATACTTACCATAACAGACTTATGCTTATTCGGATCTCCTTATGAAACTCGTCTCTACTTTTATCTTACTCTTGATTTTTATCTTTGTTCGGATCTCATTAAATTCTGGAGCTTATTCTTATTCGAAGTACCGTAAGGTACTACAGTTGAACGATACACTTGTTTACTAATTTCCTCATTAGTTATTATCATATAACTATGGGAATACCTAGACTAGTAACAATAAAGGAGTGAGACACTGCACAATAAGCACCCGAGATCTGTCTGATCTTGGAAGTCATAGTAGCCTGGCGAGTCTGGAAGCAGCGACAGATCTTAGTGGCACTAATCGAGATCATAGAAGTACTAAGCGAGCGTGCACACTTGCGTGCTTGAAGTCACCAGTAAGCAGCTGTGATCTTAGAAGCGATCGAGCGTCTTTGCCGCGTAATAGAGTGTCGTATTATTTAATGCGGTCTTGAGCATTCCCCCTATTATATGTGATTGAAACTTCCTATGTATTGGGGTGTGAACTGCCCCATCGAGACTCCTTAGGCGAGGCGACAGTCTATTTGCATTTTCATTTCATTTCTTTCCTTATCTTAACCCCTACTAATCATTTATTGAGTTCAACACTCGTGCTCTGAGATTATAAGCTTAACTATACAAAAATACCGCAAGGTTGAGAGAATAGTGATCACAGGGTACCACTATGTTGATCAAGGTATCGAGATGGGTCTGAGTGAATGTGGTACCACTTTGGATGATACAGTACCATTTTCTGCGTCTGATGAGTATAGTACCGCCTATTTAATCTGTGATGCAATGCGGTCATAGGAAATGTAGAATTCACCTACCCTTTCATTCATTTTCATAATTCTCTTATATTCCATCCTTCATCAAAAACCAACATGGAATCCCTCCAAACAACTCCACAAACACTTTTAATTAGCCAAAGAATCCAAGGATTCATACCATACCGAAGTTCTCCAAACTTTACAAAACCATACACTTATGAAGGATTCCATATCTAATTGATATCAACTAGGGATTTTCAACCCAACTTTCCTTAAATATAGAGTTAGGATGTATTCCTAACAAACCCTAGAAAGGGAACAAAACTAATGTCCAAAGAAAACCCTAGCAATCCATACCCAAGTAGCTTTTGTACAAAATCATACTAGAATCCATACAAAACTTTAGAATTTCCATACTAATGATTCCATACTATTCCATACCTTTACTTTGATCCTCCTTCTTCCTCTTCTTCTTCTTCTTCTTCCTCTTCCTCTTCTAACCCGTGATGTTTTTTCTTGTTCGAGGACCAAAATGAGTTATTTTTTGTCTCCCTCCCCTTTTTATAGTTAAAGTTTCTTTTATTTACCTTTTAGTCCTCCTCATTCCATTAATTGCACTATACTTATTTTATTTCCACTTCGTCTCTAATCTTATCAACTCATGACTTTTATGCCCCTCTTTTCGATTGTAAATTACAATTTTGTCCTTATGTTTGTACAATTGGTTTCTCAATTTCCATGTTTCGTATTTTAAATTACGAAAAATTTAATTTATGCTTGCAAAATACCCTAAACACGTTGAAAACGACTAGGGTATATTTCGGGGTGTTACAGAAACCATGAGAATTTGTCATACGGGAATTAAGCGATTGTTCTGCATGGCTCCCATCAGCTTAGCATCACCATGGCACCTTCAGGCTTTGAGCTCAAATTATTAGGGGAACACGAGGCAAACTGGAGTCAATGAGCTGTTAGTGGCAATGAATGAGATGAGAAAAAGCAATGAGTCGCGTATTACACAGTTGGAGAACAATTAACTCACCTTTGGCATGCACATTAAAAGCTTAGAAAATATTCAAGCAACCATGGGGACGTGCATGAAAAATCTAAAGCACAATCAAGCGAATATTGGCACATGCATGAAGAACATGGAAACGAATTAAGCAAATCTTGGGGCATCTATGAAAAATGTGGAGATTCAAATGGGTCAATTGGCTCAATCTTTAAGGAAAACACCCCCAAACTCATTTCCAAGTGATATAGAGAAAAATCCGAAACAATGCATGCCTGTAACACTAAGAAGTGGGAAAGAGCTAGATGAACCAAAAAATGTTGAAAAGATAAAACCAATATAGAGAAAATCTAAATTAAAGAAAAGATGGAAGCGAAATTGAAAGAGGGAGTCAAGTGATCAAAGAAAGAAGGGAGCAAAATCTGATGGAATTTGTCCTCGTGAACTGAATTTTCCCGACAACCTTCCCTTGTACACTCCACCCTTACCCTTCCCCTAAAAATTTAGAAAAACTAAGCTGAATGCTTAGTTTGCAAAGTTCCTGAACATATTCAAGAAACTTGAGATCAACATTCCATTTGCAGATGCTTTGGCCCAAATGCCTAGTCATGTGAAATCCAGGAAGGAGATAATGAGCAACAAGAAGATATTAGAGGCATAAGGAACTGTGAACCTGTTTGAGAATCGCAGCACAATCATCCAACAGAAGCTGCAAGAAAAGCAAAAAGATCCGAGGCAGTTTTTCCATACCTTGTGTCATAGGGGAGCATACATTCAGCAAGGCATTGTGTGATCTTAGTGCCAACTTAACTGGATGCCATTCTATGGCTAAAAGGTCGACCTTGGGGAATTGAACCCATGCCTCATTACTTCAAATGGTGGATCGATCAATGGCTTCACCCAAATGTATTATTGAAGATGTGCTCATAAAAGTAGACAAGTTCATTTTCCCTATGGACTTCGTTGTGTTAGACATGGAGGAGGATGAAAAGTACATCCTATCTACGAGACCTTTCTAGCCACAGCTCGCTCTTATCGATGAAAGTGGAGAATTGACTTTAAGAGTCAGAGATGACAAAGTGCAATCGAGCATCTATCAAAATGACTAGCTTTAGAAGAAAGAGAATGAAGGGTGCATGAGAGTAGAAGCTATACCCATGCATGGAGTTGGGAGCATGACAACAACCACTAAAGAAACAACTATGAAAAGCTTAAGTGGTACCTCACCAGATGATGAATCACGAGTATAAGAGCTGAATTCAAACATAAAATCAAATGCTGATCAAAATGAAATGGAGCCATCTCTAAAGATAGTAGATGTAGTGCTACTTATCAATATGAACTAAAATCAACTCCGCTATGAAGACAAAAATCTCATCTCAACATGTAATGCAAGACACTCGACCAAGAACCCATGAGTCATTCTCCGTGCTGAGTACCAACATTCTTTCATTTTCTTCTTTGAGTACTAGCGGTAATGACACGGTTTCGCTGGGTTTGTTTATCACACTAAATATAGCGCTTCTTAGGAGGCAACCCAAGCTTTATACGAGTCCCTTTCTTTCATTTATTTTTTTTTCTTTTTCATTTTTCTCCTTAGTTTCATTTTGTTAATTTTAGGGATTCTTGTTTTATTTTATTTTCTATTTTTTTTGTTTTGTTTTGACGTGTTTGTTGAGTGTTCTTATACTAAGAAGACCTATTTGAAATTGAGTTTTGGGGTGGATTAAAAATACATTATTTTTTCAAAAGAGAGAGACATAGCTTCAAATTGATTTTAATGAATTAAATGTAAAGTTTAGAATAAAAGAGAAAGCCACAATTGGAAACAGTATTTTTGGGGTTCAAGTTTTCATTGAGCAATGTTTTGGTTCGCCTCGAAGAAGGCCCCTTCGCTTAGGTGAACCAGACGTCTATTTTGGTGAAAAATATTGGTTCACCAAGGCCAAGGAGTTTTCACCCTGAAGGATTACTTCACCCAGCGCACCCCACCCCCCACACACACACACACACACACTTTTGGTATGCTCTCGAGTTCGCCAAGGCGAAGACTCCTTTGCCTAGGTGAACCCCTACATGGCTTTTGGCATGCTCTCTGGTTCGCCGAAGTGAAGGCCACTTCGCCTAGGTGAACCCCCACAACTGTTCATTTTTTCAAGTGCTTTAGCCTTCGCCTAGGCGAACATGCCCGATCCTAAGGCATTATAAATAGATGCCAAAGGTCTTCTTTTTCATTTCAAACACCATTTGGACCCTCTTTTCTCTCCAAAAACTCTGTATTTCCAAACCACACTCCTTCTTTCTCAATATTTCCCAAGAAAAAAGTCCCGATAAAAAGAAAGAGGATGAGATCTAGTTCGCTCCACCTCTTCCTAACAACCTCGAAAAGTTCATCACTTGGGATGCCGAAAGGCTATATCACAATTCTCTTTACAACATGACCTTTGTTCATGAGCGGGGCATTTTGAACTCCAATATCTACTTCGAATTTGTAATCCAGGAAAAGGGGTGGACCAAACTGTGCGAGCATCCCTCACCTGAGATAGCTTCAATTGTTTGAGAATTCCACTCTAACTTAAGAGGTCGAATTGGTTCCACAATTTACGTACGAGGGAAGTGGGTTGAATTTAGTGCACCCGTGACAGGCTGTAAAATTTGGTGGACGATGACAGCGAAGTCTATAGGGCTTTATTTCATAACACAGACTATCAGCACATTATGAGATCCCTTATAAGGGGATGAGGTGAATGGAAGCGCCATCCTTCTAGATAAGAGGTGACGGCATTTCAAATGAAGGCCCTCAAACCTGTCTCGAAGGTCTGATATAATTTTCTCTATGCCAAACTCAAACCCAACCTTCATTTGTCCATAGTGACCAAGGACAAGACAATCCTGCTTTATGCCCTCATTCAGGGCATTAGATTTGATATTGACCATGTCATAGAGAGTGGGATTATCGAATCTACCCAAGGGCATTGTACTAGAGCCCTTATCCACCCCTCTCTAATCACCCAACTATGCCGAGTTGCTAGAGTGCTAATGCTTGAGTTTAAAGAGAAATCCCACCATCGATTCTCATTGCCACTTTTGAAATCTAAGGATGGAGCTCCAAATGATAAGGAGGAAGAGGAAGAAGAAGAAGCCCCAACATCAGGACAACAGAGCCAAGAGGATTCTGAGGACGAGGATGACATTGCCGACCTCCTATATGCATTGTAGCGAGAGTTTTCCAGACTCTCGGTTCATTAGGATGAGTTGGTGCACTAACAGCAGATGTAGGTTGATCATGTGGAGCGCAACCCAACATATATTATCAGCATAATGCAGTTCTATCATGGACCATCATCTTCATTAGTTGCACCTCCACAACCTCCATCACTGTTATAGCTTCCTACTTAGCCTCATATTGTAACAGAGCCATCAACTACCTCGTGATAACCCGATGATGTATTTAAAAATCATCCTGGAGCATTTTGGAGGTGGAGTTTCTTTCACCTCCCGATCAGCTTTGCATCAGGATGGTATCGTTCCAAGTTTGGGGGTGTTTTCCCCGTATTATACTGATTTTATCTTATTGGTGCAATCTGGTGCAACTGAAACACTTTACTAATTTCCTGTGTTTGATATATATATATATATATATATATATATATATATATATATACTGATTATTTTTGCTTTTTTTTTTTTAGTTATTTCTGATGCTTAAGTAGTTTTAAAAATATTTCGGTGTGTTAGTTAGTTAGTTTTTTATTGCATTGAGGGAATGGTTTGATTCATTAATTACTTTATTTTCTATTTGAAATTATTTGATCAATATTGCATATATTTCGGGCCGAATTGTCGAGGTAATGCCGTCCAGCTTAGTGATTATCAAAATGTTACAACAGAAAATTTTGAAGAATTTTGAAAATTTGTAAAAAGTTTTGTTTTTGTGGGTTTGCTGTAAGACATTTGGCATGCCTATGATGATATCTAATTATGTTGTTCTCGAATTTGAATAATGTAAGAGATAGTTGATCTAAAAACCAAATTGGTTGACCATACAACTATACACTTAGCTATAGGTTTGCACAAACTTATACACAAGTCTCTTGTACCCTTGTTTGCCAATCATCCTTGATTTAGAGAAAAATTAGGAAATCATAACGTTTAGATCTCACAAGACTTTAGAACTTGTTTAATTACCATTTGAGGCGAAATCCTAGGTGTCGCAATTTTTGGGAAATGATATAGGCCGTCCTTGGAATCGGTTGAGCCTTCTTATCTTACCCGGTTATGTATTACTCCATAGTCACCTTATTTGAGCTGTAATAGCCATATTCTATCTTGAAAACCAAGAATGAACACCCATATCCTTTTAGTTTATCCTTTAGTCAAGAACCCATTTTACTCCTAACATGCCACTTATAAAGCAATCAAGGAGGAGGGCATGTAGCTTAGTGGGAATTTTGAATGAAGAGAGTTTCATAAGCAAAAAATGTCAAGGAAGGGTTGTTTGAAAAGAACAAGAAAAGAAAAACAGTTAGAAAAAGTGTAAATAAGAAAAGAACTCAAGGAGGAGCAAATTTAACCTCATAGCCTTTTTACCTTGAGCTATTGAGTCCATACGAGTGTTTTAACACCTAATACCCTAAGACCAATTGGTCTAGGAGTTATTGACCTAAAACTTGTTACATGGAGTAGGTAGAAACCTTAAAGGGGTTGAATATTACACTGCTCCTATCTTGATGTTTAGAAAAAGCAAGAATTCTTAGTGATCTTTGAAGAAAGATAGAAGCAAATAAGTTTAGGGGTGAAGTAATGTGAAAAGCATAGTGATGCTAATTGGGTTAAGTTTGAATGACTCAATTTGAAACATAGTGAAATTTGAGAGGATGAAGCACAAGAATAAAACGAAAAATGTGCTTTAGTGTTTTGGGTAAAAACTAAACCTAAATGACTTATGTAATTACCCTTTCACCCTAGCCACACACTAGAAGCTTGAAAAGACCTATTTGATCCCAATAGTGTGTAATACCTACATTAGTGGAGAATGGTATGCCAAGCAAGCCTATAAAGTCTTGGTCACTTTGCATTCATGGAAATTCTTTAGGAGTGAGAGATCCCTGACCGGCATTTATCTCTCCGTTTTCATCTAAACTGCACTTGGTTTAATGAGGGTCAGACTGCACACACTCAAGACAGAACCTTGATCTAGGTGCATTCAACTTATGGTCAGCCCATTAATTTTAAAAGAAAACTATCTTGAAATATTATTTAGGTGTTAGAATGCATAGTTCTTGAGGCAAAACATTGCTAAGTTTATATCTCAATGGACTCACGTTTTATTTTTAATAACTTGGGAAAATGTGTCTTTGTTCTTGCTTGAGGACAAGCAAAATGTTAAGTTTGGGGGTATTGTTCGGTGTGAATCATACCTACATTTTGGGTGTGTTTTTCATGTATCTATAAAACTCAAATTCTAGATTCACATCCTATTCATCAATATTACACTAATCCCTCATTCTACAATGTTTTGTAGATAATGAATGAAAATCAAGCAAAAGAAGAGCTAAAAGACAAGAAAGCAAAATCTGCAGCCAGGTTAACTCGGGGTGCTCCTAAGCGAGGATAACCTCTCCTTGAAGAGGTCTCGCCTCTAGGCGAAGGGAACAATTTGGCCCCGAACTAGCACTACTATTTGAAGATTACTGAAGAACCACTCTTGGGTTCACCTCGACGAACCTAACCTTTGCCTTGGCAAAGGAGTTCGCCTAGGTAAAGGAGTTCGCCTAGGCGAAGCTTTCCTTCGCCTAGGCGAAGGGCCACCACATTAGAAAAAGGCACATGCCGCCAGGCAAAGCCTAGCTCCTCTCCTAGGCCAACCTTCGCCTTGGCGAAGAGGTTCGCCTAGGGGAAGGAACAGCTCGGCCTCTGCAAACCAAAGACTGCTTATTTGAGGATTGTCAAGAACCACTCGTGCTCGCTCGCAAACCTAACCTTCGCCTTAGTGAAGCTTTCCTTTGCCTAGGCGAAGATCCACCACATTGGTTGAGACATAAACATACCTATTTTTAACCTAATCATTGGCCCATATCCCAATAGTATATATACTATGCTTGTAATAGACCTAAACAAATGGGAGAGAAACCTAGAGGTGGCGTGACATACTCCCATTTATAGGGTTTTCTCTCTAGGCTTAGTTCTTTTTAGGGTTTTTAGTTTTACATGATCTTAAGCTCATTTTTGGAGCTGAATTGGAAGGTCCAATGTTGGGGATACTGCAGCCGGAGCCTGGTGCTCGATGAGATCGATCTAATATTTGTTTGTATTACTAAACTCTACTCTTATTCTTAATCTTTCGTATTTTATTTGGTGAAAATATGATATTGTTGGGTTTTGAGGTTGCTATGAGTGGCTAATTTCTCCTAGGGTTGGTTGTTGAAATTGGTGGTTGACCTATGGTTTTTATTGAATGATTTTGGTGAATCTATGCTTGTGTTGAGGTTGTATGTTTGTGGTTCCTTTATTGTCCAGGTTTTTATCTAATCAGGGTATGCCAAAGAGGAAGTTGAGACCTGCAGCTTAAGGGTTTCAAAGTGACAATTGGAAGCATCCCTTAGAAATTGATTTTTAATTTAAATGTCCCACAATTGTTAAATTGAATTAACTTAATCAAAGAGATATAGGAAATTAGGGAATGCCTAAATTAGGTGGATTTTATTAAGAGGGACATCATTCAACCTTATGTGAAGATTGTAAGGACCGAAAGGAGATCGATCGGAACATAATCTGGGTAACTTTATTGTAAGGACCGAAAGGAGACCAATAGAGTTCCTAAGGACTGATTTACCTTAGAACTAGTATCACATTGTTTGACCTAGAAGGACCGAAAGGAGAATATGAATGAGGTGTGAGAAATTAAGGGGAGACATGATGTTGTAAACCTCATACTTCCACCCTTTGGGTAAGCACGAGAATATATTCATTTTAATTGGTATTTTATGGTTATAAGTCATAAACCCATCAATGGAGACAACCGGCCCTCATATTAATCATTAAAGTTTTCTTTCACTTCACTTCAATCATTTTTTGATTTTCATGAGTTAGGTTAGTTTAATTAGTTTTAATTTTAGTTAATCATCATCCCAATCAGTCATATCGCTTAGATAGTGAAATTCTTTAGTAGTCGGGGTATTTAATCCCCATTTAAACCAAATTTTCCCCGTGGGTTCAATACTTGGGGTTTTTAATTAAAAAGCCACTATATTACTTGTGATCCGTGCACTTGCGGATTTGGTTGTTTTTAGTCGAAAATTGATATACATGCAAATAACCGAACAAAAATAAACTAAATCTCATAAATTTGAAAATCTCAACTGCGAGGAAATACGCCCCAACATGTAAAATCAACTTGTGACATTGTGAAATGAAACCACCAAGAAGTCATCATGAGGAATCTACCAATATCTCGAGGAAAATACATTGGATCAAATCTCATATGAATAAACCAATTGATAAAGGGTTAGAAGATCTAAAGAGCAGAAATAGGTCTCAATGCGACTCAATCAAATATGATATAAATTTGATAATCTCAAAATCGGGGAATGTGCTCTAATATCCAAGGTCTACAAACTATTGTAGGGACTATCTCATACTTGACAACAATCATCCAATCCATTTCAATAATAATCCACTGATCCAAGAAAACAAATGAATATTTGGAAAGTACCCTACTAGGGACTGTCCATGTATCATAATGTGCTCCCATGAGGAGCTGGAGTGTGCAATAGCCAAAATGACCAAATCTCGATAATATATCGCCAAGAGGATCATGATAGAAAAGACTATCACAAACTAAAAAATATGCCCTATCGCAAAATGATGTTATCTCAAAACAATCAACTGGAACAAGAAGGTTTAATGAGAACAATCAACCTTAGAGGAACTACACTACTAGGGACTTGTCTCAATCCAAAGAAAATGAGATATGCCCTAGTATAGCAATTGGTGTGTAGCCTCAAATATCTCTACCGAGAATCATAAAGTAATCATGTGATGTAGCACCACTGAAATTAGGGATGAAAATAAGCTTCAGAAGGTAAATCCATTGAGAATCACATGCTAATACCCAAAACTATGAACCGAATTAAAAAATTAGGAGAGACTGAGTAAAATGAAACATAGTAACACCGTACCATTGAATCAATGTCCATAATCAACAAGACAATCATGTCAGCTATAAGAAGTCTACAACCTTCACAAAATGAACATACTTAAAATCTAGTATACCACAAAATGAATGTAACACCCCGTCTCGAGAGAGTGTACAGTACATGATACTGTAGGGGTGTATAAGAGTACCAAGTGTCATCAGAGTATTTTTGAGATGAAATTAGGGAAATTATAAATTTTGGAACCCGGAATTTGGTACTTAAAACAAGGGTACAATTGTCATTTAGAAAAAAAGGATATGTAAGGCATAATTAAGTTAGAGATGGGCCATAGTAGGAATTTCAAAAGTTGGATTTGCAATATTTAAATGCTTGAGGACAAATTTACAATTAAGGTGTTGAGGGGTGAAAGTATAATTAATGGAAGTTTAAATAGTAAATTAATAATAATAAATTGCCGTATAATTCGTGTGGAAGTCTCTGAAATTTCTAGATCTCGATGACTTAAACGGACTGCGCCAAGTGTCTGCCTCGCTGAAATCTAGTGACCTAGAAAAAGTTTCCTTTAATTCCGAGACACGGAATATTTGCCAATTTCGCACTTAGCTAGAAGTGAAAACTCGAAACTAGATTTTAAAATTCTAAAATGGCAAATAGTTAAAGAATATTCATTTAGGATAAATAAAATTGAAACCGGGACAAAATAAATTGTTTCGAGGCTGAAACGGACTGAGAAAGGAAGAAAAAGGGACATGTGGGTCCCACTTAAAGAAAAAGAAAAAAAAATAATAAAAAGATAAAAATCAAACCTCAAATGACGGACGGGAGAGAGAGCGTCGAGATGCAGAGAGAGTTTTTGATTTTTTTTAGTTTTTATTTTTCAAATCTTCTTCGATTTACGAAAACTGATCGCTGATTGGGTTTCGGATAAACACGAAAAGTGCTCTACGCGACGAGGGCTACGCGTGGGTACCAAAAACACGGGATTTCACAGAGAATTCAGGTAAATATGCGAAAAACCCAAATTTTTAGTTTTTCTCAGATCTACGTCATTCTAGTGGTCAGAATTTTTCGGACCAAAGTTTAAGTTACTCTACGCGACGAGAGCTACGCGTGGACACCAAAATCTTGGCTTTTTGTCAAACTTGAAGAGGTGGGAAATTTTCCTACTTGTATTATTTCGAGCCTAAAGGCTATATAATGGCTTGGAATATTCTTAGAGGCCATAAATTCAATCCCAAAATTTTTTAGCCGAGTTTAGGAATTTTTAGGAAATTTAGGAAATTTGGACTATTTCTGACAAATCCGGTCGACTTCATGACTGCTTTGACAAGCTGTTAAAATTTCAAGATTTTATTCAAACAAATCCCATTGCACTCGTAAATGTTTTCGTGTTTAGACTATATGGAAAGTCCCTTTAGTCTAGAATCAAGTCATATGCCTGCGGAATGGCATTCAAACACATATTTTCGAAAATTTTAATTGTAGCACCAAGTGTGCAAATTGCTTGGTTGTGTTGACGCGCGATCTAAATACATCGAGCGCCAGAAGCAAAAACAAAGGCTGAAAGCTTAAGCGAACCGTGCTCAAGTTTAGCAAGAAAGATGGAAATTGTTTAAACTCATTTTCCAAATACTGTATTATTATTATTATTATTATTACAAATCATTAATCGTATTTCATGGTTTTGATTGCAAACCATTTTCAAGAAGCAAGCAATGAATTAGAAAGCAAGCAAATGGTTTTGAGTTAAACCATTTTTCAAGCAAGCAAGCAAATGGTTTTGAATAATTAAACCATTTTTCATGCAAGCAAGCAAATGGTTTTAAATTGTAAAACCATTTTCAAAGAGTGCAAGCAAGCAAGCAAAGAATGTTTGTGAAAAAATGTGCCTTCCCTAGTTCTAAGCAAGAAAACCTAATGAGGTATTCCGTGACGTACGGTGGTGTTAGATCTATATGTATTGTAGCTTTGCCTGGTCGGCAACCTTAGGACATACATCATGCATTTAAAGGAGACCGTGGCAACGTATGAGTATATAAGGTTATGAGTCTAACTAAATTATGGTGATGGCGACCCAGTCAATTCCAATTCATATTCACCGGAAAAGTGATGCGGACCTGTGTCCTTCCACTCGCACGGCCGCCTGTGCCTGTTCACTAGGTATAGTAAGCAAAAATAGGCCCCAAAGGGTTTGACGCCTTATGAGCATAATATACAGTTTTGAAAATCAACTATCGGTTCCTACTAAAGCCCTGAGAGTTTTTTAAAGCAAACTGGGCTGAGCCCAGCTCCCAAGCCATTTTCAAAGCATGCGGTTGAGCCAAACTCCCGTTTTTATGAAAAAGATTTGAGAAACTTTTAAAGCAAAAGGTTTGTGAAAGGTTTTAAGAAACTTTTCAAACAAGATAAAGAAAGCAAGCAAAAGAAATTTGAGAAGTTTTATAAACTTCTAAGCAAGCAAACAATAAGAGTTTTATAAGCTTTTAAAGAAAAGCAAAGCAAGTAAAAGAAAAGTTTAAACTTAAAAGCAAGTACAAAAGCAAAGCAAAGAAAAAGTTTTAGAAACTTGAAAGCAAAGAAAAGTTTCCGAAAATAATTGTAAAAGAGAGTTTTACATTTTTTGGGGATGTTTTCCGAAAAGCAAAACGCTTTATAAAAGCATACACTCACCGAGCCTCGTTTTAGCTCATTATTTCAGATTTAAAACTATTTTCCGTACAGACACTGACGCCGAGGAGCAGATTAGATTCTCCGACATTTATATCAAGGCTAATTAAGAATATTGTATGAAATACTTTGAACTTGTATAATGGAGCATATGTAGCGTACATAGAGTAGTTTTGTGAGAATGTAAGTTGGTATGTCAAGGCTATATTTTCGACATAAAGCAAATCGATGATACGGATTAGGGACATGTCCTATATGCAATTAAGTTATGCTGCCTAAATTTTATAAAATCATAAGTTTAGAAAAGAAAATTTTTATAGAGGTTTTAGCAAGCAATACGGCCGTTCATTGTGAGTTTCTAGTCGTTAGAGGTAAATCTACTGGGATTTCAGGAGTGGCCGGCACGCCCGCCACTGGAAGGGGGTGGGGGTGTGTCAAGGTGGTATCAGAGCAGGTTGTACATAATAACCTAGGACTTGAGGAGAGATGAGACCACGCAAGGTGGTGTCAGAGCATAAGTATTGGCAACCATGCATGTTCAAACTTAAAGTACATACATATCAAGTGATTCAAAGTATTAAATAGTTGATATTTTTGGAAATTACAGCACGAGGTCGTAGAGGACGAGGTCATCTCTAGAGAGTTATTCCAATGTTTCTCTCGAATGGCCCTCAGCATTCGTGAGGGATGAGCACATAGTTGGTTCCATCATCGCTTTCTATGAATCGCCTGAAGAAGAAAAGTCGTGCCGGGACCATCTCGCTGGGCAAGAAGGAGCTCATGCTGTGGATTGTTTACAATAGTTGTGTAAGTACGACATGCCAGAAGAGGTAGCTATAGCGACGCTGCCATTAGCCGCACTTCCACCACCACCTAGAGAGGTTATCAAGAACCCGAGGTCGAGAGAGAGTACGTGGCCGGGCGCGCCATATGACTCAAGAAGTGGTGATCCGCAGGCGACTATGGCTAGACCGCTGTGAAATAAGGCTTACTGAGTTATGGGTCGCGACAAATGAGCAAAGAGTCTTGTTTTCCAAGCTCGATGGAAGATGTGGCTAAGGATTGGTGGGATGTCGTAGGAGAGGAGGCATCCCGATGGCATATCACAGGACCAATTTCAAAGAAGAATTCACCGACGTATTCTTTCCTCTCGCAGTCAAGGATTTAAAATTGAGGAGTTCTTCAAATTAGAACAAAAGAACATGTCAGTGTCAGAATATGAGAAGAAGTTCTCGGAATTAGTTAGATTGGTTCCCTATATTCAAGCGATGAAGTCCCTATGCAAAAGGTTTTCACAGATTGGCAGCACTGCATCATAGTGCATTTGTCTGTGGTTCCTCAGATTCGGGGACTTAGTTGAGGCCGCTCTGAGAGTTGAGCAAAGTACCATGTACCCATGTATCGTAGTAGGCAGAAAGTAAGAGGTGCGAGGAGTGCACTGCACGTCCCAACAAAGTTCGTACAAGACAAATAGAAGAGTGAGGCAAAGAGCAAAGGTTATGAGGCCGAGGTGCGTGTCGAGGAGCTATCTCTAGTCAGTGGATCAATGAGGCCCCCGCTAAGTTAGCAAAGGGCACCCGCAGTATTCCTCCTTTATGTCATGGGCGTCATAAAATGACACCATGGAGAATGTGTGAGATTTAGTACGGTGTTTCCACCGTGGCCGAAGGCCATTTATTAGGAGTGCCCTCACCGACAGCGGAAACATCGCAGCCGCCTAGCTACCCGCACTGCAGATGAGCATACAGAAGTCTTCGGAGAGGGTTTCCTGCGTAGGGCCAACACACCGTTATAGAGGCGGCCGTGAGGTGAGGCAGAGGCGTCTTAGGGATACGCACAGAGCCCCGCAGACGCCGTGGTTTATAGCCGCGGACTCAAAGAAGATGTGACGCAGCTCAGATGTGGTCAATGGGTATTATTTCTATCCTTGATCATGATGTTTATACACAGCGGACCCAGGAGCTACACATTCATTTGCATCCAGCCTTTCTTAGATCGCTCAGATAGAGACCCACCATCGAGGGTCGTGATGAGAGTTTCCCTTCTAGCCGAGATCCGTTACTTCCGCATGCAGTAGTCGAGATAGTAGAGTTCTGATCGAGGGACGCGAGTTCCCAAATGATCTCGCGGCCTTAGATATGAGGGACTTTGATGTGTTCTCGTACGGATTACCGTCTCGCCCATGTGAGCCACATTAGATTGTTAGTAAAAATAAGTAAAGTCAATAGGCTGGGGTGGGAAATTGAGGTAAAGTTCGGGGGGAATACGCAGAGAGTTATTTCAATATAATCTCCGCTACGGCAAATAAGCAGAGAATGCCGCAGAAGGGTTGTCGTAAGATATCTAGCTTAAGTGGTGAGACAGAAAAAGAGGGGACTATATTGGATGAGATTCCAGCAGTTAGAGAGTTCCTGCATATTCCTGCATGATATTGCAAGATTACCTCCGTAAAGAGAGTGGAGTTCACCATTTATTTGACTTGACTGAGCCCATTTCCATTCCTCCTTATAGAATGGCCCTCAGAGCTGAGGGAGCTTTAAGGCTCGCCTGGAAGAATTGTTATGCAGTGGATTTATTAGACCGAGCATATCCCTATGGGGAGCTCCAGCTCTTCTCGTGGAAAAAGAAAGATGAGTTTCATGGGTCAGGAGATTACAGTACCTGAACGTAGTTACCATCCGTGACCGCATTCACTCCCTAGAATTGATGAGTTATTTGATCAACTCTAAGGATCTCGAAATACCCAAGATAGATTCTGAGGCTCAGGTATCACTCGCTGAGAGTACGAGAGTATTTATGTACCTGAACCGCATTCAGACACGCCACGCATTATGAGTTTTTGGTGATGCCATTTGGTTTGACTAATGCTCGGCAGCGTTTATGGATTTGATGAACCGAGTATTCCAACTGTATTTGGATAGGTTCACATATAGTTTTTATTGATGATATTCTAGTAGTATTCAGTACTTCTCGGGAGGAACATTCCGAGCACCTCGAGGATCAGGTCATGCACTTAAGGGAGCGGTACGCTTATATGCCGTTGAGTAAGTGTCGCTTTTGGCTCAATAAGGCAGGCATTCCTAGGTCATGCGTCATTTCAACCGATGGGGTGAGTGTGGATCCAAATGAAGCAAGGGTAAATTGGAAACCACTAAAGAATGTGTCGAGGTCGAGCTCCTCGTTTGCCACAGGTACTATAGAAGTTTGTTGAGGTTTTCCCCAAGATAGCAAACACCAATTGCCGACAAGGAAAGAGGTTCGGCATGATCGGGGTAGAAGCCCGCTAACAGTTTTGAGGAGTTGAAGGGTGATTGACTTCAACTCCGCTCTAGCTTTACCTAATGGAAAAGCATGGATTGCGGGTTTATATGATGCTTCCAGCAAGGCCTTGTCAGGTTTTGACGCAGTAATGATAGGGTGATTGCATATGCCTCTGCATGTACCTAAAGAAGCACTCCAGGAGAATTGACCTCACACATTCCACTTAGAGCTTTGCAAAGCAGTCGTGGCTCGCTCCGAAGATATGGAGACATTACTATATGGTGTTCGGTGTGAGGATCTTACGCATCATAAAAGTCTTCAATATATTTTCACCCAAAAGAGCTAAACCCGAGGCAAAGAAGATGGCTTGAGTTGATTACGACTACGACTACTATTGAGTACCATCCGTGAAAGCCAATGTCGTGAAAGGCATGCCTTGGAGTAGGAGACCGCAGAGTTCTTTGTCTCATGAGATCAAGTTATCCGCCACTATTGGTAGATTTGAGAACGTTAGTGGGGTGATATTGCAGTTTATATCGAGCCTTATTAGCTACATTTCATGTTAGGATCGTTTAGTGGACCGCATTCTAGCCAGGCGCCACTGATCCACAAAAATGATTAAGCTTAAGGAAGAGATAGAAAAGGAAAGAAAGCGAGTCGACAGTAGATGATGGTATGATAGTGAAAGGACAGAGAATGTGTATGCCAGAGTATGGCGAGCTGAAGAGAGACATTATGCAAGAAGCACATTCATTTGCGTATGCTATGCATCCAGGTAGTACCAAGATGTACAGGACTTTGAAAGAGATAATGAAGCTCGCTTCTGTGTGCTAACCCGCTGCCAGGCGTAGGCATCGAGGCCCACGGAAGATACAGTTACTCCCTATTCCAGTGTGGAATTGGGAAAAGATTACTTTGGATTTTGTTACAGGTCTTCCACGGACTATGAGGCAACATGATGCAATATGGGTGATAGTAGATCGACAACAAAGTCCGCTTCATTTCCTACCGCTAATGTTTTTCGAGGATTCTTTAGAAAAGTCGGCCAAGTCAGAGTGTAGATGAGATAGCGAGACTTCATGGGGTCCCTGAGTCGAGGTCAGACCGAACCATACATTTATTTTGCTTAAACATGTAACGGACGTGAGGTGATCATTTAGTTGACTCGCATTATCCCTGATTGACAACGATCATTCGATCTGAGGATACAGCGTTGAGAGCTTGTGTAATGGAATTCAAAGGAAGTCAGATACTCACTTAGCTAATGAGTTTGCCTACAACAATAGCCATCAAGCCAAGATAGAAATGGGTCTATTTGAGGCAATCGCATGGCAGAAATGTAGGACTCCAGCAGGCCGGGACGAGCTTAAGAGAGAAGACCAGTAGGCCTTGAACTAGTACAGATCACTAGAGAAAGGAAAGTCGTTTCAGATAACTTAAAGATAACAAGAGATAGACAGAGAAGTTATGCGGACAACCGTCGCAGAGACTTGCAATTCGAGATAGGTGACCAGTCTTTGGAAGATTTCACCTGAAAGGTGTGTTGAGATTCGGAGTTTGGTGACAAGCTTAGTCCGAGATATATGTGACCTATGAGGATGCGAGCGCAGGCCGTAGGGGCCACAGTTACCCCGTAGTTATCAAGGATCCACACAGATTCCATGTATCGATGTTGAGGAAATATATCCAGATCCTTCAAATGTATTGAGAGGAGCAGCCAAAGGCAAAGAAGGTAATTGACTTCTATGAGGAGATACCTGTAAGTGGTATTTAATCGCAAGGAACAGTACGAGAAGCAAAGTGATTCAATTAGTTAAAGTCTTGTTGAAGAATCACAGAGCGGAGGCCGCATTGGGAGCCGCAGGCTCGATGCGCCACGCATCTCTCACTTATTTCCTCCTGATGAGGTATTTTCGCTTCTCTCTTTTCGAGTTTAGTTTATTCATTTCGAGGACGAAATGTTCTAAGGGGGGAGGATTTTGTAACACCCCGTCCCGAGAGGTACGTACATGATAATCAGAGGGGTGTATAAGAGTACCAAGTGTCACATTGTAGTATTTTGGAGATGAAATTAGGAAATTATAAATTTTGGAACCCGGAATTTGGTACTTAAAACAAGGGTACAATTGTCATTTAGAAAAAAAGGATATGTAAGGCATAATTAAGTTAGAGATGGGCCATAGTAGGGATTTCAAAAGTTGGATTTGCAATATTTAAATGCTTGAGGACAAATTTACAATTAAGGAAAGTTGAGGGGTGAAAGTATAATTAATGAAGTTTAAATAGTAAACAATAATAAATTGCCGAATAATCAGTGGAAACTCAAATTCTCTGATCCCATGATCTAAACTGATCAAGGCTGCTAAGTTCGTCTCGCTGAATCTAAAGTGACCTAGAAAGTTTCCTTTAATTCCGAGACAATCGGAATATTTTACGAATTTCTAGCGACGAGTTTAGAGGAACTCCGAAAATCCGGATTTTAAAAAATTCAAAATGGCAATAGTTAAAGAATATTCATTTCAGAGAAATAAAATCAAACCGACAAAATAAATTGCTTTGTGATCGAAACGGACTGAGAAAGGAAGAAAAGGGACATATGGTCCCACTTTAAAGAAAAAGAAAAAAATAATAAAAAGATAAAATCAAACCTCAAATGACTTGATGGGAGAGAGAGCGTCTTAGATGCAGAGTTTTTGATTTTAGTTTTTATTTTTCACCTCTTCTCGATTTAATAAAACTGACGTCTGATTCGTCGATAAACACGAAAAGTGCTCTACGCGACGAGGGCTACGCGTGAGTACAAAAACACAGGATTTCACCGAGAATTCAGTAAATATGCGAAAAACCCAAATTTTAGTTTTTCTCAGATCTACGCCATTCTAGTGGTCGAATTTTCTGACCAAAGTTTAGTTTTACTCTATCGCGACGAGCTACGCCATGGACACCAAAATCTCGCTTTTGTCAAACTCAAGAGTGGAAATTTTCCTACTTGTATTATTTCGAGCCTAAAGGCTATATAATGGCTTGAAATATTCTTAGAGGCCATAAATTCAATCCCAAATTTTTAGCCGAGTTTAGGACTTTTAGAAATTTTAGAAATTAGACTATTTTCGAACACCGCCACTTTGATCTGTTTGACAGCTGGGTTAAAATTTCAGGATTTTATTCAAATAAATCCTACATAATTTTCGTAAATGTTTTCGGTGTTTTAGACTATATGGAAAGTCCCTTTGGGCTTCAGGGACCGTTCATATGTTCATGAATTCGTGATTCAAATTTGCATATTTTCCTCGAATTTTAATTAGAATTATGCAATTACTTGGTCAAGCCGACGTAGTGATCTAATACATCGAGTGTAGCTAAAAACAAAGGCGTAAAGCGTTAGAATCAAATATAAGTTTACAAGCAAAGAGTGTGAGAGCTGTTTAAAACTCATTTTCCAAATAGTTTACAGATATTATTATTATTATTATTACAAATCGCTTATTAATCTTATTTGCCGCCATCAGAAACCATTTCAAGAAGCAAGGCAATGAATTAGAAAGCAAGCAAATGGTTTGAGTTAAACCATTTTTCAAGCAAGCTAAAATGCTTTGAATAATTAAACCATTTTTCTGCGAGAAAAGCAAATGGTTCAAATTAAAATCATTTCAAAGAGTAAGCAAGCAAGCAAGTAAAGAATGCTTCAGAAAATGTGCCTTCCTTGCTCTACAAAGAAAACCGGTTTAGGTATTCAGACGCAAGACTAAGTGTAGGCTGGGGATCTCATATGCATTGTAGTTTTGTCGGTCGGCAAACGTAGGACATACATCATGCATTTAAAGGAGACCGTGGCACGTATATGAGTATATAAGGTTATGAGCTCTAACTAAATTATGGTGATGGCGACCCAGGTCAATTCCACCATATTCACCGGAAAAAGGTGATGCGGACTCCAGTCCTTCCACCCGCACGGTCGCCTGTGCTTCCGTTCACTAGGTATAGTATGTAACAGCTCAAGTATTGATGTTTTACGTTACACATACGCTGAAAATCAACCACGTTCCTGGGCCGCCTGTGCTTCCGAGAGTTTTAAAGCTGAAACGGTTGGTTCTCGTGCCCCGCTTTCTTTATTTTCAAAGAGCGCGGTTGAGCCAAACTCCGCTTATGAAAAAGATCGAGAAACTTTTTAGCAAAAAGGTCAGAAAGTTTAAGAACTTTCAACAAGATAAAGAAAGCAAGTTAAAGAAATTCTGAGAAGTTTTATAAACTTCTAAGCAAGCAAACAATAAGAGTTTATGTTTTTAAAGAAAAGCAAAGCAAGCAAGGCAAGCAAAGTTTTAGAAACTTTAAAAGCAAGTAAGTACAAAGCAAGCAAGCAAAGAAAAAGTTTTAGAAACTTGAAAAGCAAGAAAAGCTCTGGAAGAATTGGTGTGAGAGTTTTACATTTTTTAGATGTTTTCCGAAAAAGCAAAACCCTTTATAAAGCATACACTCACTGAGCTCGTTTAGCTCATTATTTTGTATTTTAAAAACTATTTTCCGTGCATGTACACTCCTGACGCCTGAGCAGATTAGATTCTCCCACATTTATACGTTATCAGAATTAAGAATATCAGGTAAGGAAATACTTTGAACTTTGTATAATGGAGCATATGTATGTACATAGAGGTAGTTTTGTGAGAATGTGTTGGTGCTGCCGGCGCCAGTATTTTGGATATAGCGAATCGGATGTATATTGTGGATTGGGATATATCCATACCATATGTCACTTAAATTTATAAAATCATGTTTAGAAAGAAAATTTTTATAGAGGTTTGAAGAAGTAACACGCAAGCCGCTTCACAGAGCTACCTAGAGGTAACGGCCGGATTTCAGATGCTGGCCGCACGCCCGCCAACAGCGGGGGCGGGTGTGGCTTAATGAAGGTCAAGTAGCATCAAATGATCATCAAATCAACCAATCATCTCGTGAACCGCTTACTGAATCAACCCCCAATCATAGCAAGAAAGATATCCCCAGGAGAAGGAGCATGATGACACCATATATCCATTGGATCTCAAGCACCTGCCCAAGTAGAGGTTGATGATGATAACATCTGATCTCATGGCCTCAAGGTGCTCTTATGACTTGGATTGTAATGTAGGCCTATGTATGAGGCAACAGAGTCAAGGAAAACTAGTTCAAATAATTCAATGATCAAATCCCCGCCCTCAGGTGTAATATGCATAATATCCAAAGATCTCATGTTATGGGCCTAACGATGTCTAATGTAGATACATCAATAAGGAAACCGAGAACACCGTGGAATGTGTCGCAACGACAATGACTATACGTGGCAGGTTAATCAACATGATATATATGGATTGTGGGGAGAATGTATCTCACATTGAAATGTTGATCAATGGAAAGAAAAATGATGTAGGCAAATATGGATGTGATAAAAAGATGAAAAGAAATGAGATCAAAAGGAAAGAAAATCCAAGTAAAGAATCCTCTCAAATCAAACACAAAGAATGGTCAACCATCACGCGGGATGTATGTAAAAGGACAAAACCTGAGTCCAAAGGAGAAATTCATCTATCTTTCACTTGCCAACATATGCAAAATAGAAACAAAGGATATGGAGGTCTGGAAAGCTCATATATACTAACTTCCTAAGATAAAAACCAAAGAACAACCATCGATGGTCACAACCATAATTGAGAAACATGCTATATACGTGTGCAAGCACTTATTTTCTTTTTATTTTTTCTTTTCTTCTTTCTTCTTTCTTTTTTTCTTTTTCTTTTTTCTTTTATTTTTTCACTTTATATTTTCATTTTATTTTTTATTTTTTGTTGTTTTTCATCATACATAGATAGATATACTATCAAACGATGATATACAAAGAAGCCTTCTCTAACGGGACAACCTTTCTAACTTACATCTCAGATCACTATCTATTTATAAGATGAGAATGGAGAAATGATATTACCATCCCCTATAATGAGATGTGAAAGATCACTCACCAAGAGTAGGTAAAGAACTTAAAACCAAAGCAAAAGGATTAAGTGAGGACTATAAAACAATGAGGTAAGACAGAGGATGATACCGAGCAAGGACCACATTAATAGTGAAAAAGGTGGGTCAATAAGTCCATGGCTCATGAAACTCTTAATGTAAAACCTGAGAAAATTCTAATTTTCTAAAAAATGGTAAAATGGTAATTTCGGTCAAAATCTGAAAATTTTCTAGATCTCAGATGACAAAATGGACTTCACCGTTGGAATCATCTTGCGAAATCTAGCTACCATCGAATTTTGTCGAATTCCGAGACAGTCGAAATTTTACGTATTTCGAGTAAGCACTAGGTCTAAAAGTCAGATGATAGCTTGTGAGAGGCATGTGATGTGAAAAAAGTCACCTACTACATGTACCCACATGTGACAATATGTTGCATGATTGTGAGAGGATAGAGATAAATGGTCAGATTAGTTATGTCAAAGAGCCCTTAAAAGTCGAATTAAAGGGACAATGATGGAATTAATTGAAAAGAAAATAATAAAGAGACATCTTCTTTTCCAATGTTTGTTGGAAACGTTAAGTGAGGGGGGAAAATTGGTTTTAGAGAGAGAAAGTCCAACTTCTCTCTAGATTTCCGCTTTCGATCGCGCCCGTCGCCAAGAAGTGTGTTGATTTACGCTATAAGGGCTACGCCGCGGACACCGATTTCAGGAGTTTCGACTAACCCAAGAGGCAGGGGTCTTCTCCTACTTGATTTATTCTTGCTAAGCGCCATTTTAATGGATGGGGTTTTTTAAGGCCTGATTAATGCGGTTTTCTGCCTCAAACATTTACTGGCTAAGAAAATCCTTGAAGGTGGCATTTCTTGAACAAATGCCTTCACATCTCCGTGGTTTTACTTATTCACGTGATTTATGCGTGGATTTGTGTGTTGGGCCTGGGGTGGATTCAAAATGAATTGCTTGAATTGGTTATTAGCCCATGAGCTAATTTGGTGTTATTACATATGAATTGAATAATAACATGATGAGTTGAATTTGTTAGTATATGCATGTTTAAAATATACTAACATGAATGGTTGGAAATGACATAATGCATTCCATATGCACCGAGGCACCCTAGAATGGTAGGTGTGAGTGCATGACTATTATAATCGGAGAGTTGTCCAAACGATGAATTCTTTTGTAAAATTATTAAAAATAATAATTTTATCTGAAAGTTGTTTGAAGAATTATGTTGGGTAATTTTCCACCACGCGGAGGGGCCCATGAATTGTTTTGAGAGTTACCCAACCAAGTTCACCTCGGAGGGTCACCACCATTATATCTGAGGGTTGTCCTCAATTAAACAAATATTTTGTTTCGAAAAAATGATTTTCATACATGGCTTAGGCATGTGAGGAGTCGAGGAGACTCGCATGGATTGGGCATGACATTTAAGTAGGATTATGCATTTGTTTTTCTTTTGAATGTGTTTGATTACATTACAGGCACTTAGGGTGGGGAGTAACCCATGGTGGATATTATCACTACTAGGCATTGCTTCACCCCGTCTAAGGAACATTATTTCGTGTACAAGGAGGTTTCAAAGGACGACGCTCACTAGAGGCCGCTTAAGAAGAAAGCTGATTGTGGCTTTGATATTTTTGTATAACATGTATTAGAATTTTAATTTTAATATATGTTTGTATTAAGAGTGAAATTAACTCTTGAATCATCAGAATATAGTTGGTTGGATATTTTGTAAGTATGGTGCGAGCTAATGTGGCCATTTTTACTCATCGATGGGTCTCATGATGAGAGATGGCTGTGTTTTCAGTTGACGACGGTCAATCCGACCCCTGAATCAAGGCCACACCTAAAAATAACACATATACACTAAAGGGCCCTTATCCCGGAGTAGAAAGTAAGCAAGGCTATAATAAATAAAAGGCTATAATGCTCATGTGAGGCTTAAGGGGCTAGCAATGGTCTAAATGTCCACAAAATGGTGATAAGGTATGAGGCTAACCGAAATGATAGCCACCCATCCTACAACCATGATCTCAAGTGTCATACTTCCTCAACGAGTCTACGTGGATCGATCCTAAGAAGTAATCGAATCGGGCCAATTCCGCACTCCCCTTTTAAGATCAACCCTCCACCATTTTAAAGTCTATATGGTCTGAACATCTCTCTACTACAAGCTATAATATCTGGTAAATGTGATACATAATGGAGAAATGCCACCTCATGAGTCAAACAAATACTCAAAATTCTCTAATCCATACAAAAAAAAAAAAAAAAAGGTGAGCACATAATCCAAATAAGGGATAAATCCCAACAATATATCAAAAGAAGATGGTGGGTCCATAAGATCCGACTCTACCATAGTCTCGTTGATAGTGCTCTGGCAACTACATCAATGTGGAAACAAAATATCCCAACAAAACTGAAGTAAAAGCGAATTGAAGCTCCTCTAGACCATAAAGGAAGCAAATCCCAAAATGTATCCAAAAGATGAATCTCCAAAGCTAAAATGTGATGGCTATCCAATTGTCACTAATACATCTATCTCAATCCTAATAAGAAGTAACTCTATCAATCATCTTGATATGAAGAAACCACTTTACATCATCCAAAATATCTCCCTTCCTCCATGAAAGTGCTCACCCGAGACCCTAAGCTCATCATACATAAAAATCATCATCCTCAACATGGCTGGGAATGGGGCCGATACAAAGGGAACTACACAATTAGGAACGAAGCACGGTGGGGTTTGTAAACCACGCCAACTACTCCACACTAATAGACGCCGATTAATGACGCCTCAGTGGCATGTCAAAGAGTTGAACACCGATTTGTATCATGTCCTTGACTTTGATGGTAAGAGCAATATAAGTCTGTCCTAAACTAGGGTGGCATTGGTCGAGGAAGTGGTTTGGGCTCTAAGGGAGTCAATAATTTAGCATCTACAAGCCTCTGAAGAGCTTGACTCAATGGCATGCCTGATTGAGAAAAACATTGTGACATCCTCAAAGCAAATGAGATATGATTCACGAGATCTAACTCTAAGTGTAATGTGATGCGTAACTCGGAACCTGGAGCCGATAGCTTGATTGGGTGTAGTATGATGTGAGCCTATCAAAACAAGTGGTCGTAGTGGAACTGACTATGTGTGATAATGTCGAGGGTAAGGTGAATATACCTCAATAGACCATGGAGTTGCTCGATGACATCCGTGACTCTTTCATTCTCGGCTAAGAAACCCATGTATATCTGTGATCGCTTTACTAATGGCCCTTCCCTTAGGATCTTTAGGGGAAGAATCTTGCCACAAACCTCTAGCAATACCCTCCTCCACACTAAAAAGAGCTGAAGTCAATGAGGCAAAGTCTGTGAATGACATCCCAATCAAGTGCCTAGCAATCCTTAGCTGCAATCTCCCACTACCATCTATATATGCTCTCTCTCCCAAATCCGATCAACAATAATTTGCGCCATCTTCTCAAGACAACGAGTGAGAAAAAGAAGCAAATGGGCCATAAATCCCTCACCAAAGCTTCCAAGCTTTCTCCCTCATACATCAATGGTAATATTAAAGGAATACTATCACAAGAACTGCGGTGCAAGGTCATCCCTAGTCCCTTGCCTAGATGGGTTTAACAATGCAAACCATTGTTGTGCCAAACCACTCAAAGATAATGGAAATAAGGCAACCAAATGCCCATCATCTCAACTAAGGGCTCTCATGACTAAATCAGAAGTCTCGGGAAGTGTGTCACGACATCCAATACCAAAGGAATCTCTTTTACATCGTGCATTTGAAAAACTCGGTGTTTAACTAACTGTAGGTGGTCAAGCATCGTCATCCTAAATAATGATCTTGTCGGACACCCTCATTTGTCCTAACTATTGCTCAAGTCTGTCTAAGTGGGCATGTAGGTCCTTAGAAATTAGGATAGGCATGTTATAAGACTATGGGCAATCAATCAAATTGTATAACCTCCGCTCCGGGTCCTGTCAAACCTATCAAGCCATCCACCCTCCGTTCCAAGGATGTATATAGTCTCTTGAATTGAATCTATAGCCGTGTTGAATTGATCCATGGTGACTATTTGTGACTCCATGTCCATTTTGATCCAAGAGCTCAAACAAGTGAGTATGCACTAGGCTCCAACTTTAAACGAAAAACCCTAAACCGAAGTAGAAAGTGAGTCTTGAAAAGCCTAGAGGGAGAGGATAAGAAGCACAACGAGAAAAGCACTAAGTGAACACTGAACTGCTGACTTGTACAAAAAGGGATAGACTAACACAAAGTAAAAGGCGCTCTAACTAGAACTTGAACTCATATCGATCTCTAAGCACACCTCACTAGAGACTAAAGGAAGGACTATTAGATCGAACTACAACAAAAGTGGCCCTAGAGGCTCACAGATGCACCCATGTGTAGAATAAGGGATCCTAAAAAAATAGATCTAAGCTCAACTTATAAGGTAAAGGTGGCTCTAAAAAGGGAGGGTCCAAGTGATGGGTCCTAATGGCGAAGGCTTTCAAATTTGGATGATGTGAGCTCACAACACTCAAACACTCGAAGCCGATCTAAGGTGCACAATGGGATGTGGGTGCATCCAAAAATGAGCAAGCTAAGCACCAAGAAAGCACATTGGTCACACAAATATCCTAAAATCTAGCTTTGGACTATACAAGTCCTCAACACGTCTAATCAAGATTGATATGTTGATCACCTCTAGAATGCTCCCAAACATGACATAGCTCATAGTGTTAGACTCCATTCTAACGCTACCGGCCGACAAGGCAAGGAGCAACAAGTCTCCAACCAAACAAAAAACACAAAAAAAAAAAAGAAAAAAAAAAGAAGCAAAATCGATCAAGATTAGGGAGTTAGAGATAAGGGGATAGATGTGTGTCCCAATACGCATGCACAAGACATCAATCAAACAAGAGAAGTGTGGTCATGCGAAGAAGAAGTCATGCATTGCGCATATATCATTCCAAATCTATAAACAATATAAGGAAGATATATAAGACGAAAGGTGAATGCATAACAAGAACAATATGCTCAAAGAGTTATCAAGAGAAATATATAGCGTATAGGATCAACATGTCAAGGTGAATGAAATAAGCAATCAAGAGAATATACATGCCAAAAATAAAAGGGATATCCTATTTACAAGGAGAAGTCAACATGCTATAATAACTAAAAGGCAACCAACCAATATAATCAACAATATCAAAATGAATGAAATATGTAACTGTAAAATAAACATGTGAAGAAGTAGATCAAATATCATATAATAAGAATAAGTAAGCATGTTCTAAGAATGATCAAGTGAAACAATCAACATGTTAGGATAAATGGAATTTACAACAATAGTGAGATGTATGTCAATATGAATGAAGTTAATATATCATAAGAAGCAAGTGATACAACAAGATGAGTAAAAGAATCAACCACATAAAGCCAACAAACCAATATCTAAAATAAATATAATAATCAAACTTTAGATAGTCATATAATCAAAGCTTTAAGTGTGATATCGATAGTTAAGCATGTAGATAGCACAAAGAAACTATCCATGAATCGATTAATCAAACACCCCACATTTTTCCAATTTGTGTTCAAGCTTGACCCTCATTGTTCTTAGTGGAGTTATCATTTAATGGACCCCGCATTTTTGGCTATTATGTGTTTCCTACTAAAAAGACGAGACTCGTTTTTATTTTTGAAAAACCCATTTTTAGAAAAACGGTTTGGAGTCGCTACTTATTTTTGTTTTATTTTAAAAGGGAAAACAAATAAATAAAAACCTTAAATGTGACTCCTGATAAGAAAAGACAGGTCTAGGAAAAACCGAGTCTAAGTCTAGGGGTTAGGTTATTTATTAGGGCATTTGAATTTTGAAACTAGGAATTTGAATAAATTAAGGATTTAAAATTTGATAAAAGCAGTGAGCCGGCTCTGATAGGTGTGGCCTAAGAGCTTGGTCCGAGATCCTAATGGGCCCTAATGAGTTGTTAAAATAGCCTTATAGGTTGGTGAAAAAGGATTTGGTCTAAGGACTTAGTGGGCCTAATAGGTTCACATTCATATGAGGTGTTGATAATAATACATAATAATAATGCTAATAAAATAAATATTTAAAAAGAATAAAAAAAAAAAAGACAAGAACAAAGTCAAGTCTGTGGTGAGCTTCTTTCCAAACACATAGTTGGGGTTTAAACTTTAATGGAAATCAGTTTTATTTATTTGTTATATTTGACAGACAAGGAAATGTACATACTGGAGCAAAGCCTCGTGATAAGAGGGAGTGATGCACATAAGTATTAACAAAGATTTGGAGGAAATAATTGCAACTAGATATTAATAGGTCAAAATGTGAGTTTATGAAAATATGACATTTAATATGTACTAAAATACGTGGCATTGAATTTGCATGGGAATGTTATACTTTAGTTTTACAAGCACAATAAATATATATACAAATACATGACACATGGGAAGCAAGTTATAAGGAAATTTTATAAGCACATTAAATATACATAGAACACTTGCAATAATAGGTATGTGAGCAAGTGAGGTGAGGATATTATAGCATTAATATACTAAACATGTTGCAAAAAGAATCAGGGTAAGAAGGTGAGGTAAATACGAATGATAAATGAGATGAATAAGAA
This sequence comes from Tetrastigma voinierianum, assembly GCA_016808115.1. Taxonomy (NCBI): domain Eukaryota; kingdom Viridiplantae; phylum Streptophyta; class Magnoliopsida; order Vitales; family Vitaceae; genus Tetrastigma; species Tetrastigma voinierianum. The sequence continues at coordinate 76,184 of JAEQBH010003597.1, forward strand.
ATAATAATAAAGTAAACAAGGAATGATATGACATTAATGTAAGGTGAATGATATGATATTTTAATAGAATTGATATGGAGGATACGAGAATTTGGGAACAGAGCAAGAAACCTAAAATTATTACATGGCATAAATGGGTACGGGTAAGAATCAATACGTAATGGGGAATAGAAAATCAAATAGAAAGCCCCAACTAACCCCACTATCATCATGGAGTTGATTCATAACGGTCTCCAAACACCAGGAAAATCAACCCCAATCAAATATCAAGTTTCACCAACCAATCCCATCACCAAAATATTGTTGGGCAATAGAAAACTCCAAATTCATGCACCAAATGTGATATCATAAAAAGAAAAGAATAAAAAAGAGTCACAGTTTCCAATATATCAACATCCCACTCTCCAACATGTTAAATACCCACAAAAATGTAGGCTCATTCATAAACTTAAACATACATGGCAAGCATTTTAATAAATGACTATAACTCCTAAATATATTAAATGAAATATCTTAATGCAATAAAACATCAATGTAAATAGTAACATTTTTTTTTAAAGAAAGAAAAAAACGTCTTCTTCAATGCATGTAATAGGCACAATTTCCTAAACAAAGGAATAAAACATCCTGGCGTGAACTGGCGTGTGAAGAAAACGAGAAACATTTTGGGGAAGTACCTCTTAGCTACTTCATAGAAGAGCCTTCCAAAGAAAATATGCTACAACTTTCTCTTCTTTCTCTTCTTTCTTCTCTCTTCTCTCTTCCAATCCTTGGGAGGATCCCCTTCCTACAACTGGATTTTTCTCCTCCTAAGAGAAAATCGCTCCAAAAATCATGACCCCATTCCTGAGAGGATCCTGTATTAAGAATCTGTTGAAGACTGATTCAAAGTTGAAAACTAATTCAAAATTTGTCTCTTAATAGTTCCTATTAGTTAGGAAAGTTTTTATTTTTATTTAATTGTGAGAGTGAGTCCACGGTTGTTTGAGAGTTTTTATTTATGTGATAAATGAGAATTAGATAAATTGGCAATGTTGGTTTATATTTATTTTAATTTGATTTATCTATTGTAGTTTTATTTATAGCATTTTAAATGTTTGAAATAAAATTAGAGTTGCACATTGTTTTTCATTTATATTTTTGTTTTTCACTAAAATCCATAAATGTGAGCCATAGGTCTCGAGGGTCTCAGGAGTGATTTTTGATGGCAACGAATAATTTTTCTACTCCTACTCCTATTCTACGTTAAAAATTATCAACATGAAGCATCAAATGCATATTTAAAAGGTCCGAAGTTTGTGGAGGTTATTGAGAATGATGTCGATCCCGCTGCTCTTCCACCAAATCCAACACTAACGCGGGCCAGCATGAAGAAGACTTGGCGAAGAAACTTTGGCTCAATTAACTGTGAGAAGTGCGCCAAGAAGAATTTTTAAACAGAAAGGTTTAACACCAAGTGAAGGTTGATGAGAGCGATCAACAAGATGATGAGACGGTAATGCGGAGGTAGCAAGGAGGCGTTCATTACATTGAAAATATGGAGAGAAGTGTCTATGAAAATTTAAAAAAAAAATTAACTTTGAATCATGAGAGGTTGAAGACTGATTAAAATTTGTCTCTTAATAGTCTTATTAGTTAGAGTTTTCTTATTTTATTTAATTGTGAGAAAGGAGTCCATGGTTGTTTGAGAGTTTTTATTTATGTGATAAATGTGAGAATTAATTGTAATGGATAAAATTAGTGGTCAAAGTTAGTTTATTTATTTTAATTTGATTTATTCATTGTAAGCCTATTTATAGGCATTTTAAATGTTTGAAATAAAATAAGAGTCAAGACGTTGTTTTTCACTTATATTTTTATTTCTCTGGCCTTAAAATCCCTAAAGCTCTTTATATCACCCTAAAAAGCTCCCACTTGATTGATGGTTGCCCTTGGCAAGCTATCCTAAGGGTCCACTCATAATTCTTGATCATAAAAAGATGGATTTTGGAAATAGCGGCTGGGTGTGGGTTTTTATTTTTATTTTTTATCTTATAAGTGATTTAACAACTTAATTCAAGTCATTAAGGAACTGTTTGACACTACTTGTAAAATTATTTCTAGCTAAAAAATTTTCTTTGGTAGTGCTTTTATTAGAAACGCTTTATAGATATCTGAAAAAAGTGATTCTATTAGGGTTTTTTATGAAAAAAAAAAAACCATGTTAAAAGGTTCATGTTTCAATTTATTTGAAAAATTAGGAATAAATGACCTAAAACCAAGACCAGATCTCATTATTTTAAAAATATTTGATGAAGAGTGCAAAATATTTGATAATTACTTACTTATATGTATTAGGTACCACCGCACTGGGATGAGCTTAAAAGTCATCTATTTTCAGTCCATTTTTCTCGATTAATTTTTATATTAAAAGACTGATTATATGTGAATTGAATAAACTTCACCAAATTTCAGGCAAAGAAGAAATCCAAAAGAGCGTAAATTGCAAGAAAAGGAGCAGAATGTGCAGAGCGTGAACCGACATAATGGGACGAAGGTGTGGCAAAGAAGAACGACGCATAAAGATGAGTGACTGGGGATGTCGCGGCTTTGACAAGAATCAAAATGCGTGATTCAGTTACATCAAGAAACCCACGCAAATGAAGCTTAATTGAAAACAAAATGAGCTGAGTAAAAGCAAACTCAAAGTTAAACAACCAGGAATTGAAGAAGAAGAAGACACAATGTCGCGACATCTGGATGAAGTCGCGACATCAACACTGCATCAGAAGCAGTCGCGACACCAGTTTACAAGGAGAAAGTTGTCGCGACAACAATTCCACAGAAGATAAGGTCGCGACAACACCTGGTTGTCGCGACATCAATTACGAAGACTTGAGGTCGCGACAACATCAGGTTGTCGCGACAACAATTGTACTGAATGGAAGTCGCGACAACACCAGGCTGTCGCGACATCGGCTGCAAGGACCAGAAGGTCGCGACGTCAGTAAGCTGTCGCGACGTGAGTTTCAATGAGAAGAGGTCGCGACAAGATTAAGCTGTCGCGACACCAGCTTCACTTAAGACATGTCGCAACTACATAGAGGCTTCATGTACGCGATCGCGACAAGAACAGTGCGTCGCGACGAGGGCTCCGATGTTGCGACAAGACGTTTATCACGCGACCAAGGTCCAAAAAGAAATGCATCGAAATTAGGGGCCCAACCCGTAACCCTATAAATACTAAGTCGCTACTAAAAGAAGCGCAAATTTCGCGACTCGGAAAGAGATCCGTCAGCCAAGGCCTCAGATTTTTATTTTTCTTTATTTTCCTTTCGCTTTTTCCATTTTATTTTAGATTAGATTAGTTTGTATTTCATTCTCATTTGGATTCGAACGCAATGTAGAAGGATTTAGATGAATGCATTTATATTTCTTTTCAAATTATCAATTCGTTGTTTTAATCTCCGCATAAATTTTTTTGGATTTCAACACCCAGCTTCCGATTTATATGGTTTTCTTTGATCGCAAGCCAATGTATGGTATAATCAGTGATTTAGAAAACCCGCCATTGAATTGATTTATTGTCGAAATTATCTTTCCCGCACATTTTATTCATTACGGCCGAACTTCGATATTAAATCGACTTGCCGGGGTTTTGCTTACTTCGGAATTGGTCCCAACGCGGTCTCTCAGACGATAACGAGATTGTTCCAACTCGATTTCCGTGAGGCCCTCGAGTGACACAGAAGGCATTTCGAGTAAGGAACAATTTCGGGGAAGATTTGAACCCTATATCGCTGATTCATCGTAGCTCGTATACTTAAATTCACTACATCCTCTTCCTCACTTGTAAATCGAGAATGTGTTGAGGAGTTAATTTAAGTATGCGCAGAGTTCACCTCAATTCGAATAGCACCCGATCCCGTGTTAGCAAGGATCTAATCAAGGAAAGAGTAAGTCGCTCTAATTTTGAGGACGAGAACCAAAGAGATAGTGCAAACCTTGCAATGACTATATTTAAGGAGCTCAAAAGTTTGCAAATCTATGTTGTGGGCAGAAGTATCGAGAAAGAAAAAATACCTGCAATGCTACTAGATTTAAAGAAGTCATCTCACCCACTGTGGTCTCGAGAAATGAAGCTAAGGTGAGATGATTAATCTGTGGTTTGGAGCAGATCCACTACACTATCTTATTCTCGACTAGTTTTAAAAAATCAGTAGTTCGTAAAGCAAAAGTTACAAGACAGTCGTAGGAATTGATTCTTCACAATAGCTGATTATTCAACGTTTTCTTTAGAGATAACTGTTCAATCTAAATTTGCTATTTTAATATTTCAATATTCAATTCATTCATATTCATTCATTTTTCTTTTACATCATTATCTTCGTGCTTTCAAAGCAAAACTTCAATATAGTATTATCGCCCAAATAGTATGGAGCTAAGTAATTGGGGTAGTTGATCAAAATTCTGAGATCTCTCAGGATCGACATCTGACTTAAATCCAATTTACTACTGTCTGGACCAGGTACTTGGCAAAGATAATCGAACAAAACCACAAGGAAAATGGTTTACTCTTTATGAAATATCTTTCATCAACATCATATAGCCAAAGAAGAAACCTACACTCAAGTTTAATGGTTTTATTACTCGAGGACTAGATAATAACTCTTTGCAATAAGTCATAAATTTGAATAGGTGTTTTGATCCATAACAATTCATAGAAGTAGATAACAAGTTTTATGGCGCAGTTTTACCGGGGATTAGATAATAGTCCTTAGGTGATAGTGTCATAAATTTGTAGTTGTCTTTTGGTCAGATAACAAGTTTTATGGCGCCGTTGCCGGGGATCGAAAGAATTTAGTAGATCAATATTCTGACGAAAGAAGGAAATGCTAATTTGGACATTTAAAAGAAAAAGAATAAAAAATAGCTTTTCAATGCAATAAGTTATTTTTAAACACTAACTTTTAACAAGCCATATTGAAAATATTTGTTAGCTTGACTAATCCTATTAATGTAAGTGTGTTTTGATTTCAGGAAAACTTTAATGCATAGGAAACAGAACACTGATTTGATTCCAGCAGATACTAAACTAGAAAGAACACCTCAAGCCGAGAAAGGCGAAAAAGGTCGAAACTCAAATTTATGGCGTATGAAAGGCCGCACTGTGATCAAGGACAACGCATCGTTGTTCAAGGTCACAATCACCGATACAATGGAGACTGAGACCAATTATTTAGGATGAATACTTCCGCAATCAAACAAATTATAGCTTGATGCCAATAATTTTGAACCTAAGCCGCATTGATTACAATGGTTCAAAGAACAAATAACATCGGGTCATCCTACGAAGATCCGAATGAACACCCGGGAAGGTTTCGTAATGGCAACACAAGAAATTGAATGGGTGAGACCAGAGGTCATAAAATTGCATTTATTCCCATTTTCTCTAAGAGATACAACAACCACATGGTATGAATCTCTACCATATGGTTCTGTTGATACTTGGGAGGAGCTCGTAGAAGCCTACTTGGGTAGATTCTTTCCACCTTCACTCACCTCTAAGAGAAGGAGGGAGATAATTGTGTTCCAGCAAGGGGAAGATGAAAGCCTTTAATGAAATGGGAAGATTCAAAGGTTGTCAAGAGGTGTCCAATGTAATGGATAGACTTGAAAACCCAGATGGACATAGTGTATCATGCCTTGAATGACACATCTAAAGGCATTATTGATGCTTCATGTTGTGGAGCATTCAAACGTAAAAGTGCCGAAGAGGCAAGAGATCTGATCGAGGACTCCGCAAATGTGCAATATGAAAGCTCCATCGTAGTTTTTAAGAGTAACTGCAAAGGAAGAGTGAGTCATGGAGCCGAAAGCAAGATGACAGCCATGGAGGCAAAGCTAGAGTTATCATGCATAGAATGGACAAGTAAGAGAGGAAGATGCACACTGCTCATGAAATAGGAGCAAATTTTGAGAGGGAACTATTAAGATAAGTACAGGTACTCCACTCGAAGAACTGCTTTATGACGCCGAGAGGTCAAGTACTGGGAGAGCCAAGAAGTTACTAAACTAAATCCTCATCCTACCAAAGACACTATCATCCAAAGACTGAGGAACCATGAAAATTTTTCATATGGGCGGAGGGGCTTCACAAGGCCAAAGGGCATGAACAAAGATCCTCGAAGAAGGATTATTAGCAGCCCACCAAGGTTCCAACATCGCTGAAGAAGGAGGAAGAAGCGTAAATGAATGTGGTCGAGGGAGAGCTCCACCATTTAAGATCACTTTACTAATTCACGTGGGGACAACAAGAAGCCGTTAAAACCCCTCCATGAACAAAAGTTTGCAAAATTGAAGCCTCAAATGCCATTTCTCACCTCAGAAGACCACTAATGCTTCTCTCAACTTGAGACACAGATAGGCAACTGGCCCTAAACCTACAAAATCAGATGAAAGATGCCTTTCCAATGACACGGCATAGAAAAATCCAAAAGATCGTATGGTCAGTAAAATGTATGGGAAAGACTTGGAGAAGAGGACGTAAAAGATGAAAGCAACCAAAGATAAGAAGCGCCTAAATCACAAACACTGGACGGGAAAAGAAAGAAGGAATAGCTGTCAGGAGAAGAAGGAAGCAAGAAGAAGACCTTAACGACGCCAAGCAGCCCCATTTCCACAAGAGGTCAGCAGAATCAAAGATAGAGGAACAAATTTGCAAGGTTCTAAAGACCTTTCGTAAGCCGAGATCAAGATGCCTTTCACGTAAGTGTTACTCGTAGATGCCACTTTATGCAAAATTTTTTGAAAGACATAATCGAAAGCAAAAAGAGGAAGATTGCTGAAGAAGGAATCTGCGGAATTTGACCGCACTCGCAAAGGCTGTGATCAAGAGAGGCTTACCGGAAAAGATGAAGGATCCGGTGGAGCTTTACCATTCCCCGCACCCATCGAGAGCTCAGTTCCAAAGCCTCTCGCGACCAGTGCCGTGATAAATTTAATGCTCTATTCAAGGTTAAGTTAAGTTTGGGGAGATTACTCCACCATCGTCACCCTCCAAATGGCGCATAGAACCTTGGCAAAACCTCGAAGGAATCATAGAAGATGTGGGCCGGTCAAGGTGGGAAATTTATTTTTCCACCGACTTCATCATACCGATATGGAGGAAGATTCACAAGTCCCTCTGTTGGCTGGGAAGGCCATTCTAGCAAATCGGAGCGCCTAACGATATGCGTAAGGGAATTTCACGCCGAGTTGGAGAAGACACACAACTGATTTCAATTTAATCTAAGTTTGATATGTGGTACCAGAGATAAAAAAGGATGTGACAATGTGATAGCTGATCACTTGTCCGTAATAGAAGAAATCAAGGTAAGAGGAGGAGATAAGACTAAGAGAGAACTTCCTGCATGACCAACTATTTCCAATTGTCATTCCAAACGCCATGGTATGCCGATATTGTGAATTACTTAGCTTCAGGAGTAGTTCCTTCGAATTCAGCCACCAACGTAAAAGAAAGCCTGACCGATATGTGTATTATATCCGATGACCCAATTATTATTTAAGAGGGGTGCCGATATGATTATAAGAAGATGTGTGCCGTGAGGGTGAACAGCACTTATGAATGAATGCCATGCATCACCATATGGGGGTATTTTTCCGAGAAAGAATGTGCCATAAGATACTCTAATCGTGATTTTATTGGCCAATCAAGTTGTGGATCAGATCAATGGGTCAATTATAATAGATGCCAAAAGATTGGAAATATCAAGAATAGAATGAAATGCCCCTACGAGTATATTGGTGGTGCAAATTATGTATGCAGGATAGATTTTATTGACCCTTCCACAATCATTTGGAAACTTGTATATACCGCTAGTCAGGATTATGTTTCTAAATGGGTGGAAGCCATAGCTTGCCCAAGAAATGATACAATACAAATTTTTAGTCGCAAAAGAACATATTGAGCAGATTTGGAACACCCAGGACTATCATCAGTGATGGGGGAAGCCACTTTGCAAACAAAATTTTCGCAAAGCTCATGAGCAGATATGGGATCAAACATATAATGAGCCTGGCTTATCATCCCCAGACTAATGGGCAAGCAGAAATTTCCAACAGGGAGATTAAAAGGATCCTGGAAAAGACTGTAAGTTCAAGCAGGAAGGATTGGTCTTACAAACTACGACGCACTTCGGGGCCTGGCCAGATCGCATTCAAAACCTCCCACTGATGTCCCCACAGATTGGTATTTGGCAAGCCATGTCACCTTCCTTTTGAATTAGAATACAAGGCTGCGTGGACCATCAAGAAGCTGAATTTCGATTTCAAAATGGCAAGGGAAGAGAGATTGCTTCAATTGAATGAACTGGAAGAACTGAGAAATGAAGCCTATGATAATGCTAAGATCTACAAAGACAAGACAAAGAAATGGCATGATCAAAGGATTCTGAGGAAAGAGTTCGCAGAAGGATCAGTTCGTTATTTAACTCGTATTAAGATCGCTCCCGTGAAAATTGGAAATCAAGGTGGAGGGACCATATACAAGGGTGTCAAGACTACTGGAGCGCAGAACACTCAAGACCGATGTCAGGAGGAATTTAAAGTCAATGGACAAAGATCAAGCATTATCAAAGCAGGAGGAAAGAAAAGAAGAGCTACAAATGAAATGATTGAGAGAAAAAGAAAATCAAAACAAAGAAGTCCACTTAAGGACTCAAAACTGAAGTACTGATGGAGGCAAATTTCATGTAGAGACTTTTTTAATTTATGTTTTTACTTTTAGACTTTGAATATTTTTTTAGAATTCAATTTTGATTTGTTTTCTCTAGTTTTTATAGTGATTAGTTAGTAATATGGAAGTCAATTTTTGTTTAATTAAATCCTTTCTATAAATGTTGCAGAATGCGTGTGCAAAAATGCAAAGGAAGGAGAGAAGGAGATAATCGTGACAACTCCAAAGAATTCATTGTGAAGGAGCTTTTTGAAAAAAAAAGGGGAAGCATTCTTTCCTATACAAATTCCGTGGAAAAGTGAATAGAACATATGTTTGAATTGCCGTAGGAATCGATTTAGTTGATAATGAGAATTCGAGAATTGATAAAGGAATAAATAGAATTTAGCTCAGAATAAAATATCGACATATCATAATATGAGCCGCTTGAGGTGATTTGATTAGGGGATGATGGGATGAAGCAAAGCAAACCGCGTAATAAGGGTCGAATGACAAAATTTAATCTGAAACATAAATCATGATTTAGTCAATTTCGCTAATAAGTCCAGATAAGGAAGGTTATGTACAATTGAAGGAACAAACAATTTTTTTGAGTTTCAGGTAGTAACAAGTGGAGTCAAGGAACCTTTTGAAATAACATCATCTAAATTCTCATCCACCGATGTGAGTCAAGAAAATCCTCGTGGTTAGTCAGCGCTTAATCAACCCAAATTCTAGAACTTATTAGATTATTGATCAAGGCTTAAATCCTAGGTGATACAAACTAACAAGAAATGATGCAGGCCATCCTCGAAAGTTTTTGAGCCATTCTAGCTATCCCTATTCATATGCCGATGCATATACTTTAGTTCCGTAAATTGAAAGCCAAAACAAGCCTTATTTTCTAAAATAAGCCAATAAAGACCCTAACCCATCCTAAGGAATCAATCTTCCAAATAACCCGTGATTGCCAAAGAACTCAAAAGAAAAGAAGGAATAAAGTTTGGGGAGGTAAATTTTTTTTTTTTTTTGGAACTCAAAGAGAAAATACGTAAAAGGAAAGAAGAGAAAAAGATCTACACGTAAAAATGGGCAGCTGAAAAGAAAGCTCAAGGGAATGTGTTTTGTCTGTGGCTCGACTCTCAACAATTAAGTTCTTAGGGGTGTTTCAACACCTAGTACCCTAATGCCATCTGGTATGGGAGTTACTAACCCAAAGTTCGATAAGAGTGTTAGAAAGCCTATGAAGACAAAACATTGCATTATTCTTGAATGGCGATAGAAAAAAGAAAAATTCCCCAGTTTGAATTGTGAATGAGAAATGGGAACATACAATTAATGTAAGAAAATCATCGTGGTATCCTAAACATGAAGTTCGGGGGAGTTTATTCAAGAAACTACAAGGAGAAAAAGGCAAAGATGTGAGTGAAAAGGAAAAGGAGTATCGTAATCTTAACCAAAATCCCATCCATCCTACCCCTTACCAAAGCTTAACATTACAAGCCCAAAAGACCTGATTGATCTTGAAGGTTGTAATAACTTATATTAGTGGAGATCAATATGAACAACAAGCCTATGCAATTTGGAAAATCAAGAAAAGATCAAAACTGTGAACATCCTCTATGGTTATCTACCTATTAAGGATATGAGAAAGAAAAATAACTTACATTTCAACAGATCACTTAACTATACCGTTTGTAAAACGCATTCAACAATTCTCATATGTACACTTGATTGGAGTAAAAAACTAACCTCGATCCGACTTAAGGTCGATCACGTAAAAGAGTGCAATTTCTACCAATTAAATCGTCAGAATCCGCTAAATAGAACAAAAATGTCCTTTTGTCGAGGACAAAATCTTTCTTTTCTTTGCTCGGGACAAGCAAAATTTAAGTTCAGGGGGAGTTTGATGAGCTTAAAAGTCATCTATTTTCACCCATTTTTCGATTAATTTTTATATTAAAAGACTGGATGAGCATGCTAGAATCGAATAAACTTACCAAATTTCTCGTGGCAAACAGAAATCCAAAAGAAAGCAGTAAATTGCGAAAAGGAGCGTAATGTGCGCAGCGTAACCGATATAATGGGATGAAGGTGTGGCAAGAAGAACGACGATGCATGAAAGGGACTGGGATGTCGCTAAGCTCCGATAAAGAATCAATATGCGATTTAGTTACATCAAGAAACTCCAAACGCAAATGAAGCTTAATTGAAAACAAATGAGCCGAGTAAAGAAACTCAAAGTTAAACAACCAGGAATTGAAGAAGAAGAAGACACAATGTCGCGACATTTGGATGAAGTCGCGACATCAACACCGCAGATCGGCAACATGGCTAATTCGCTTATTAAGGAGAAAGTTGTCGCGACAACAATTCCACAGAAGATAAGGTTGCGACAACACCTGGTTGTCGCGACATCAATTATGAAGACTTGAGGCCGCGACAACAATTGTACTGAATGGAAGTCGCGACAACACCAGGTTGTCGCGACATCGGCTGCAAGGACCAGAAGGTCGCGACGTCAGTAAGCTGTCGCGACGTGAGTTTCAATGAGAAGAGGTCGCGACAAGATTAAGTTGTCGCGACACCAGCTTCACTTAAGACATGTCGCAACTACATAGAGGCTCCTGCGACAAGGACTGCGACAAGAACAGAGGTCGCGACGAGGGTCTGGCGTCGCGACAAGACGCCTTATCAGCGCTAAGGTCCAAAAAAGAAATGCATCAAATTAAAGCACAACTTTTAACCCTATAATAATGGGCGTCGCTACCAAAAGAAACGCAGCTCTTGGCGACTTGAAAGAGATCCGGGCGTCAAGGCTCTGTATTTTTATTTTTCTTTATTCTTCCTTCGCTTTCTTTCCATTTTATTTTTAGATTAGATTAGTTTGTATTTCATTCTCATTTGATTCGAACGTTAGTCAGAAGGATTTAGATGAATGCAGCATTTATATTTCTTCAAATTACTGTCTGCTGTTTTAATTCCGCATTAAATTTTGGATTTAACACCAGCTTCCGATTTACGTGGTTTTCTTGATCAAGAAGCCAATGTATGGTATAATCATGATTTAGAAACCCAGCCTTCCATTGAATCGGACGTTATTGTCGTAAATTATCTTTCCCGCAATATTTTATTCATTATGGTCAACTCGTATATTAAATCGACTTGCCGGGTTTTGCTTGTTTCCCGAATTGATCCTAACGTTAGTCTCCCGTACCTATAACCCAGATCGTTCAACTTCCGATTTCTGTGAGGCCCTCTCGAGTGACACAAGTAAGGCATTCTCAGAGTAAGGAACACTTCAGAAGGTATTCAACCTCGATATTGTCGATCTAATGTGTTCGTATACTTAAATTAATACATCCTTCACTTGTAACCAGAATGAGTTGAGTGAGTTTATTAATTTAAGGCAAGAGAGTTCACCTTAATTCGATTAGTGAATTCATCCCGTGTTAGCAAGGTTCTAATCAAGGAAAGAGTAAGTTGTTCTAATTTCGAGGATGAGGAACCAGATAGTGCAAACCTTTGCAATGACTATATTTAAGGAGCTCGTGTTTGCCCATGTTGTGGTATGAAGTATCGAAAGAAAATACCTTAACAAGGCTACTAGATTAAAGTAAATATCTCACCCACTGTTCGAGAGAAATAGTTAAGGTGAGATGATGAAAGCTGTGGTTTGGAGAGATCCAACACTATCTTATTCCTTGGACTAGTTTTAAAAATCAGAAGTTCGAAAGCAAAGTTACAAAGATGTGTCGTAGGGAATTCGATTCTTCACAATAGTCATTATTCAATGTTTTCTTGTAGATAATCGCTCAATCTAAATTTGCTATTTTAATGTTTCAATATTCAATTCATTTGTTATTCATTCATTTTTCTTTTACATCATTATCTTCAAGCTTTCAAAGCAAAATCCCAATATAGTATTATCGTCCAAATAGTATGGAGCTTAAGTAATTGGGTAGTTGATTGAAAATCTTCGAGATATCTGCGGGATCCATATCCGACTAAATCCAATCTACTACTTGTTCGACCAGGCACTTGCAAAAGATAATTGATCAAACCACAAGGAAAATGGTTTACTTTATGAAATATCTTTCATCAACACTATGGCTAAAGAAACCTACACTAAGTTTAATGGTTTTATTAATGGTGACTAGATAATAACTTTCGTAATAAGTCATAAATTCACAGGTGTTTTCGATCCATAACAATTCATAGAAGTAGTCAACAAGTTTTATGGCGCAGTTTTGCCGGGGATTAGATAATTGTCCTTAGGTGATAACGTCAGAAATTTGTATACGTCATATGATCCAGATAATAGTACCTAAGGTTCATTGAGGTCGTAAGTAAGGTTTGTTGAACCTTTGTCAAAAATTTTGCACTCTTTATCAAATTAATGTTTTTTAAATCAAGAGACTAAGTCTTGGTTTTAGTTATTTTGATTCTAATTTTTCAAATAAATTGAAATGGTATCTCATAATATAGTTTTCCCTTATGTTTTTATTACTTAGTCTCATTGGTATAAAAATAGTTTTACATTAATAAAATTACCAAAAAGAATAATTATAAAAATAAGATATGTGTGACTCATACTCTTGATACCTATAAAAACTGCTGAAAATTTTAAATTTAAATTTAAAAAGTATGTAAATCTTGTAATTTACCTAATAGTCCGAGAAAAGGATTTTTTAGATTCAATGATCTAAACGGATTGCACCGTTGAATCGTCTCGCGAAATCTAGCCACCTGGGCCGAATTTCCTTCATTGAATTCCAAGATAGTCGGAATTTCACGTATTTCGAGGCAACGAGTGTCGGGCGACACATGGCGAGCCATGTGGATGACACGTGGAAAACCATGTGGTGACAAATGGCAAGCCATGTGGTGACAAATGGCAAGCCATGTGTGTGACACATGGCATGCCATGTGTCAACATGCATGCCACTTTTGAAGCCTATATATATGGGGCTCTAATTTAATTCGTAGAGACAAGCAAGGGGGGATGAAGGAGGAGGAAGGGAAAGGAGAAAGGGAGGAGAGGAAAGGAGAAAGGGAGGAGAGGAAAAGAGAAAGGGAGGAAAAGGAAAGAAAAGGAAAGAAGAAAAGAGAAGAAGAAAGGGGAGGAAGAGAGGAAAAAGAAAGAGGAAAAGGAAGGAGTGTTACACACGAGCGTAATCTGTGGCGCAAAGAACCCGAATCAAGGCTACAAGATATAGGTTTCCTCATACTCTAGTTATTATACACTTAGGGGCCGTGTAATGGCCTACGGGTATCGCTCGGTTTTCCCGCGACTCAGGAGTGTTGTGTGGTTTGTTAGATTGTGTGATGGTCAAAGACTGGTTTCATAGAGCCAGACCGTCCAAAACAGAACATCAGGCGCCTGACAATAAAATCCCGAAAGCGCATCGGCAAACGGTGTGCCTAAATTTCCGCACACCCTTGTGAATTCCACAGCCTAACTTTGACGCACCATAACTTTCGTCCGAACTTTGACTTAGATGCTCTAGACTCTACCAAAGCTCGCTGAGTCTAGAATTTAATACAGCGCGCTCACTCAAAATGTAGTCGAACATCGGGCTGGGTCAATGATAGTCGAGGAATGGTCCGTCTGATTTAACTCGTTTTCTTCGAACCCGCTTGTAACCGAAATGTTTAGACCGCATGGCTTGAGTAGGGAACGCTGCGGTTGGATGTTTTGTGGTATTTACAAAAATCGACTCTTCAACTAAGTCCAGATTATTCGGCGCCAAGCATGGCCTGATTTATGGTTGGGAATGGCTAATGTGTGTTATTGCTATAAATTGAATAACATGCTGAATATGTGAAATTATGTGTGATAAAGATGCAAATAATTATATGCATTAGGTTTTATGACTGACATACTATGTCTCAGCCCGAGAATATGAATTATGGCATTACTTGCCTAAGTAATGGTTGGAATTATATTAATACATGCTTGAATTATATTAATAGAAAAGATGTAGTGCATGCTTATGTGATGTACTAATTTGAATGTGTGGAATATTAACATGACTGCATGTATGTTAAATATATGAAATGTTATGTCCATTAGACATGAGTGTTCATAACACACATATAGTGTACGATGTAGAATGTCCATGTGGTCTTCATACATCGTCATGAGCCTGAGCGCAGCGCCCAAATCGCATTGCATTTGTGTGCGGTAACACCACATTGCCAGAGAGTGTGTACATGGTATTGATTTGGCAATCAAGGTTTGGTGTTGAATCGTAGGGCTTGGGAATGGAACAAAGTCCACCTGAGTTCCACAAGGTTAAACTAAAATGGAAAATTAAATGTGTCTGGGTGTAGCAAGTACGGGATAGATACTCCCTGTGTGAAAAGCTTGAAAACCCGCTGTTAGACAAATAGATCCACCCGTGAAAGCCCGAAAATGCTGGAGGGTGTAAGAGACCTGTGTGAGACCTCGAAAAGTTCTCAAGGCTCCAAAGACACGAATGATTAAATAAATATCACATAGACTACTTGGTTGTGAGACGGGAGCTCGATCACTTATTGATTTCCATTGGCACTTCAGATTGGGTGGTGGGTCGGAGGTTGACCCTGGTAATTTAGGCATAGAGTGTCGCCTCACATGCATGTAGATATTTTCCATAATAAGACAACATGTGGTCTGGCCGTATTGCTGTTGGTTTGATTATGAAATGATCATTTGCATGTGCACCTAAAGCGGGAATAAACAGATTTATCTTCACTGGCGTTAGCTCACCTCGTCAGTGGGACCCCCTTTCGTGTATAGGCGACGACGCTCCTTCTTAGAGGTTAGGATTATGAAGCTACCGACTGCGGGCCTTGGATTCTTGCTTGTGTATATATTAGAACAAACTAGTTTTAATATATACTGGTATTAAGAGTGATGTAATAACTCTGATCTATAGAAATGTACGGTTCAGAATCGTATGGACGAAAAGTGGATGATGGACCCTATTGAGTCATTTTACTCAAGTATGGGTCTTATGATAAGGAGACACATAGGTTTCTCAGAGGCTGACGGTGGTCAATCTGACCCCGGTTTTGGGTGTCACAATACCCTCGAATCTTTTTTTTGGGAACTCGACCCTGAGGTCGAATCCGCATTTGGGACGCAATTCTCTTTCGAATCCACCTTTTTCTTTGTTAGTAAAACATTTCCATGCTCATTTTGTAAAGAATATTTATCTTTATGAAAATATATTTGTATATACTAATTCAACTTAAAGTAAATTTATCATTTTGTTTTCATTACACATTTATTAAATATGGCATTACATGCCATTTGTCCATTTACTAATTTTATACATTACGACATTTTAAGCCGCTTTCAATACTCAAATATTTACGAAACAAAAATCAGAGTTTGTACAAAAAGTGTCAATATATTTCATGAACGAGATTCGTAGCTTTACTTCAACTGTGAGGCCTTGACGTTGACTCGAATCAAGGGGGTTTGTTCACTTAAGACTGCGTGATGATAAAACAATCCGCCAAGCATTTCCATGCCTAGTGGTTCTATACGCCTCTTTATATCGCTTTAAGTAAATCATGCATTTTTCTAAATCGATGCCTTGTATAATTTTTTTCAATGACCAATGTACAATACATATATATATTTTCATTTTCAGATACATTCAATTACACCATTGGTCATTTCAATCATGCAGTTTCATATGCAATAAATCATTCAAATATAAATCATGCATTTTACAAATTTCTTTTCATTTTTCCCTTAAGTGAATTTAACTTATGCTTTCAGTGCATAGGATAACGAATCACCAGCATGGTCTCATACGGTTATAGGCCGCAGAGATGAAAGGTTTTATAACACGCACGGCTTCCGCTGGCCGGGCCGACCGGGTTATTATTAAAAATCATTTCATGAAATACTCATCGAGCATCGCTATTACTACGTGACCGGAGTGACACATCATTACGTTCGGCGCAGTACTGCTTATTTGACCCTTATTAGTATACCAATTTATCCTTACCTTGAATTTAACGATTAACATTCTATTAAGGGCACTCAAATCATTCATAGCAATTTACAATAGTTTATATACATTTATATCCAAATACTTGGTTTCCAATACTATGCAATTTTTTATAAAATTCATTTCACAATCGCTTGTATCAAATCAATTTAAAACAAACCAATATGCAATTTATCGTAATTCATTTCAATAAATCCAATTATTTCATAATCTTTCAAACATTTTAGAAATAGAGAGAGAGAAGTGGAGAAAATCAATTCATTTATGGCTCAAATGGAGCACACATGCATATTCATATAAAAACTTTTAGATTTATTTTGTCAAACAAAACACAAAACCGAAACAAGGAAGGAAGTGTGAAGAACAAACCCAAAAAGGTTGTTGCTCTTCGATTCCTATTCTCAGAATCCTGTTCTTGGGTCAAGCTTCCTTTTCACCAACACCTAATCCATCACAAATATGTCACTATCAAAGAAAAACCCAAGAAAAAAAAAAATCAGTTGTGCATTCTAGGATTTTTGGTTAGAGTTGATGTCTACCCAATACACCTTCACTTGAAAATTTTTCTGGGGACATGAGTCATATTTTGCAGATGCTTCCTTTAAGAAAATGATATCTCTGTGAGTCTATTTTCTGTAGGAATTGGAATCATCTCATTTGGATCACCCAAACTCAAGTTACGACATTTTAATGCCAAACTGGTCGGTATGCCCAACTTACTCGATTACCTACTGTTATTCTATGTTTTCAGGGGTCTTAACTCCATAAATTGGTAATAGTTCCTTTCTCATTTGAATATATGGTTCTAAGGTTTCTTCTCCAATTGGAATCATCCAATTTGGATTACCAAAACTCAAGTTATTGCATTTTACATCCAGACTACTCTAATTTGCAAAGTTAATCGATTGTTCTTGCACATGTGCCCACTTTGACATATTTATGGGAACTTTGGGGATACAAATTGCATACACTTCCTCAAAGTAAATTATTTCTCTTGAATTCTAGTTTACACAGAATTTTGAATAATTCAATTTGGATAGGTGAAACTCAACTTATGGCCAAAACACCATAACTACACCCAAAACAGAGCATACTCATCAGCTACCCAAAACTCACATTTAAGCCCATATTTGAGAGCCTTAGAGTTACAATTTTCTCCTATTACCTTCTATAAATTTGTAGCTCTTGCTCTTGTGGTTCTTTACCAATTGGAATCACTCAATTTGGATGATTATAACTTAACTTATAGCTAAAACAAAAATAGGGGTTTTGAAATTTTTTGACAAAGAACTCCCTTTAAAACTTCTCATCATTTCCTTTATACAAAAAAAATTCCTCAAACTAACTTCTAACCCAAAAGCAAAGCTTTGAAACTTAACCCAAAACAACTCCAAAATTGATCTAAAGGTTAAGGCTTTTCCCCAAATCCAAAATCATCAAAGAGGAGTTAGGTTAGTTTTCTTACCTTAGCTCTCTTCAAATCTTCTTCCTTATCATTAACAAAGATAGACCAAGAATGGAGAGAAACACACCAAAAATACTTTCTTCTCCCAAGCCCTATCTCCTCCCGTTGCTCCTCTCAAAAACATGAATGCCCAAATGGGCATTCTATAGACCACTTTGGTCTTTATTCTCATGTCATGTGTAATGTCGTGTTTGGCTAACACATTAATTGGCTTTTTCTCATTTTTCTCATTTTTCTCATTTTAAAGCCTCATTTCACTTTCATTTCCACTTCATTTCATTTCATTTATACTTTGGTACTTACATTAATCATTCATGACCCTTAAGTCCCCATTTGAAATTTTTACCAAATATATTTGGCTCCTGTAAAATTTCTAGGTTTTTATCATTTTTCATTTTTAGCCATTTAAACGCCGAAAAAAGTATAATTTAATTTATTTTACTCCCTGAACATGTTATAAACTCCAATGATTTTCGTATGCTACAACTCTCCCTCCTTAAAAGAATTTCACCTCGAAATTACCTTCATCAATACATAAGATTACACGTGATAACTTCTTCGCTTCCCACATGGATTCCTTGGTCTCAGGGTTTCTCCAATAACACTTTTTACCAATGGAATTCGCTCAAGAACTCTTTCACTTCTCGAGCCAAGACTTAATCGGCTCATCTTCATATCACAACCGATTTAAGCTCAATTGTCTCCGAAGAGACTACATGCAATGGGTTTGACCTGTACCTCCTCAACATTGACACATGGTAAACATTATGAATCTTTTCCAACTCTAGAGGTAAAGCTAATATGTATGCCATTGGACCCACTTTCTCATCACCTCATATGGCCCAATGAACCTAAGGCTCAACTTGCCCTTCTTCCCAAACCTCATTACCTTCTTCCAAGGCGATACTTTCAAAAACACTTTTTCGCCGATCTCATATCGAATATCCTTTCTTCTCATGTCGACGTAGGATTTTTGTCTATCCGTGGCCACTTTCAATTTTTTTCTAATCATTTTCACTTTTTTCCTCGGTTTCTTGAATCAAATCGGGGCCAATTATCTTCTTCTCGCTTAACTCGGTCAAACACAATGGTGTTTTGTATTTTCTTCCGTAGAGAGCCTCATAAGGCACCATTCTAATACTCGACTGGAAGCTATTGTTGTACACAAATCCAACTAGAGGATTGTGTCTATCCCAATTACCCTCCTAGTCGATCACACAACTTCTCAGCATATCTTCCAACACTTGGATCACTCTTTCCAATTGTCCATCTGTCTACAGGTGGAACGCTATGCTGAAATTCAGTCGAGTGCCCAAAGTCTCTTGCCAGTTTCTCCAAAATCCCGAGGTAAACCTCGAATCTCTATCCGAAAGGATCGATATTAGAATCCCATATAACCGAACTATTTCTTTTATGTAAACCTCTACCAGCTTGTCAAGTGAATAGTCAGTTGTCACTGGTAGGAAGTGAGCCGACTTAGTTAATCGGGTTCAGCACCGACCCAACCGAATCTTCTTCTTATCACGGTAATCACCACAAAATCCACTGCAGACTGGTCCCATTTCCATTCGGGTATTTTGATAGGCTGTAACAATCCCAAAGGAACTTGATGTTCGACTTTCACTTTTTGACACGCCATACACTTGGTCACAAATTCCGAAACATCTATTTTCATTTCGGACCACCAATATGAAGTCTTTAAATCTTGATACATCTTTGTGCCACCAGGGTGCATAGCAAAAGATCCATTGTGTGCCTCTTCAGGAATGGATTTCTTCAATTCATCATCATTGGGTACACAAACCTGATCTCGATAGTACAAGAATCCATCATATTTCGCTGTAAACTCAGTTTCTTTCCCCACTCTATTATGATTTACAATTGCTATAACTTTCTTATCATTCTTTTATGCCTCGAGCACTTGATTTAACAAATCCGGTTTTGCTAGCAATTCTGCCACCATTGCACCGTCGTCTAATAATGACAAATAAGCATTCAATGCTTGAAGCTGCCAGGCTGACTTTCTACCGTGAGTATCTGCTACTATATTGGCCTTCCCGGCATGATAATCGATCACACAATCATAACTTCGATCAATCCCGACCATCACGCTTGTCTCAAGTTGCTTTCATGAGGGCAAATACTTAAGACTTCTGCATCGTGTAGATGAAACACTTTTCTCCATAAATATAGTGTTCCAAATTTTCAATGCAAACACAATGGCATCCACCTAAATCATGCGCACGGGGTAGTTCTTTTCATGCTACTTCAACAACCTTGAAGCATAAGTTACCACCTTACTCCTGCATATGATTACATCCAAGTCCATTTAATGAAGCATCACTAAAAATCACGTATTCCTTTAATCGTAGGTTGGTCGAAGTAAGAACCCCACGCCTGCAAGAATGCTTTCAACTTTTCAAAACTAGCTCGACAGCTTTCACTCCACTCAAATCTCACATTCTTCTGCAGAGCGGCACCTCACAGAGCTACGCCATCGAAACCCCCTTAACGAACCTTCCGTGAGTAACCTACCAATCCTAGGAAATCCACGCGACTTGACATTTCTGGTTTCCATTCAATAATCACCTCTATCTTCCTTGGATCCACTCGAATTCCTTCTTCCAATACAATGTGTCCAAGAAAGGACACTTCTCTCAACCAAAATTCGCATTTGCTCCGTTTGAAATATAACTGTTCCTTTCTCAAGGTTTCTAGCACTAATCGAAGGTGTGTATCATGATCTTTCCAATCCTTTAAATACACAAGGATGTCATCTATAAAAACCATGACAAATTGATCTACATACGGTCGAAAACATGATTCATTAAGTCCATGAAAGTCGCCAGTGCATTTGTCAACCCAAACAGCATTACAAGGAACTCATAATGTCCATACCGTGTTCTAAATGTTGTCTTGTACATCCAGATCCCACTCTCAATCGGTGATACTAGATCGTTAAGTCAATCTTCGAAAAGAAACTTGCACCTTTCAATTGGTTGAACAAGTCATCTCCTGGGTAACAGATATTTGTTCATCATTGTCATTTTGTTCAGTTGCCTATAATCAACACATAACCGAAGCATACCATCTTTCTTTTTAACAAAGAGCCCTGAAGCTCCCCATGGTGATACACTCGGACGAATAAATCCTTTCTCTAATAATTCTTGCAACTAAAGTTTCCACCTTTAACTCCACCGGCTTCATTCGACACGGTAACGGATGCCTGAGCGCACCAACAATGTCGATCAAGAACTCAATCTCTCTCTGTGGAGGCAATCCTGGCAACTCCTCTGGAAACACGTCCGGATAATCACTAACTGTAGGGATGCCCGATAAGCTAGGCTTTTCCTTTTTCGTATCAATCACATACGCCAAGTAAGCTTCACACCCCTTTCGAACCATCATTTTAGCAAGAGCTGCGATATCACATTGGGAGAGGTAAGGTCTCGACTCTCGCCAATAAAAGTCACTTCTCGCCATTCGGCATATCCTTTTAGGTCACTCATTCTACAATCAACTACCACTTAGTGTCGGGAACCCTAATCCATCCCCAATATCACATCAAACTCTCTAAATGACAACTCGATCAAATCTCCCAGAAACTCATACTCTCGTATTCTAATGGGACAATCTTTATAAACTCTATTCGGGCCTGAACTTTCCATGCTTCCCTATTAAGACCGACAAGATCCATATAAGAGTCACGTCATCCTTTATATGCAAATGCAATTGATTAGTACCCATAAAGTGCTATTTTGAACCCTATTTAAGATAGGTTCTAAGAACTTTTTTGCGGTACTCAACTGTTAAGCTAAGATGATTGACACGTGTAGGTCCTTTGGTACTAATGATTGTATTTCGAGGTCGTTTGTGGTAGTTTTGCTGTGTTTCGTAAACCTATTCAATCATATTTAATGTTGTGTATACGGTTGAGCCGATTTACAACGAGTTCGTATGATTTATCTTCGACAGATCGCCAGGAATGAAGAAATCGATGCAGAGCAAGTAGGAGCAAACTGTATAAAGGTGGAAAATTTGCTATTATAGCGACTATATTGTAAATAAATTTCGCTTACATAGCAATTCTTTCACTATGTAGCGAATTCTTCGCTACATAGAGAATTTTATATGCAAAGGAAAATTTCACCAGAAAAAATCATTCTCAAGCTTTTGTGTACAAACGACCCCGCTTTGATTAATTTCATTTCTAAATTTCACTCGAATTATACTATTTAGGTTAGATTGGTATTTTCACCTGTCTGTAAGGCTATATACATTTTTATAACAACTTGTGCACCAATCTCAAGCATACCCAAGACGGGTCTCTGCTGGGCCTTCACTTTCTCTCTTCTCTCTCATCTTCTTTCTGACATTTTTCTTCATTCAGCCAAACATCCTTTGATGATGACAAATCAAAAGGATGCTTATTAAACCTCCCCATCCTTGGAGTATAAGGCCATTAGCGAAGGTTCGCAGTAAGCTGGACTCAGTCTCTCCTGCTTTTTCATTTATGCGCCATGGTATCATGCCTCGCTTTCTCACGTAGGGTTAAAATCTCCTAGGCATGCCTCACTAACGTGTATTTGGCAAGTTTTTTGCCACAAGTGGATGCTTATCTCCGTATCCACTGCTATCCAGCTTAGTTGCCTCTCTATTAGTTATCAGAGGAAGGTTTTGGAGATGTAGCCACCGTCAGGGACATTTATGCCCATTAAATTCCATGTTTCAAGAAGGAAAATTTTAGGGTTTAGGTTTTAAAGCTAAAAGAATATCCGGTTCGGGAAATGACTATATGTCATTCTTCCCAACGCGAGGAAAGAGACCCAAGGACATGTTAGATATCTTAGAACCCTAACCCAGTGGCCCGAGACTTCAAGGAGTTCTCTTCCTAATTTTATTCCGATTTATTTCCAGTCTTCAACCATTCTCCCACACTGTTTTTACACAAATCCTTAAATCCAAAGAGAAAACACCATTTCAATCAACAGTAACTCTCATCTCATGAAGAAAACCCATCCCTGATTTCGACCCTAGACCACTATACTACAAAGAGCTCCTCGCTACTGCCAGCAGGAATTCGTTCCGGCTTACCCTACTATGGCACGAATCAAATGGCGCCGTTGCCGGGGATGGTGCCCTAGTGAGATGAGAAGCTATTGAACTTGTGATCCACATCACAAGTGTAGGTAAATTCTCATTTTTTTTTATTATTTTACCATTTTTCCTCACTTGCAGTTCACTGCTGGGGAGTTTGAAAATTTGTCTTGCACATACTGTTTTTCTTTGTTTTGATTTTAGCTAACCTTAACCCATTTGGTAGTCTTGCTCGCATTGGTTTCTGTCAGGTAGTGTACAGAGTAGCGAGGAAGGGAAAGAAACACCAGTGCATTGCATAGCTCAAGTGACCCAATTGGAACAGGCTGTGAAATTAGCTTCACAAGGATCGATGGAGCCTCCAATCAGAGCAAAAGACAACCAACAAGGGGTCCACTAGGGTCCTAATGCTTATCGATCCATGATCACATACACCCACCAAGGGTGAGTACACCACGCATAATACCCCCGCTGAGGATGTGGCGTTGAGGCCTTATCTCGTTCCTTCTCCCAACTTCTTCGGTATGGAAAATGAAAATCCATACACACACATCCGGATTTTGAGGTTTCAGCCACTTAAGGAGGGTGCAATCGATATGGAGATGCCGGGTTGAAAGCTTCCCATCGAATCTCTCGCGACAAAGCCAAAATATGTCTTAATTCACTAAGGCCAAGGACCATAAGGAACTGGGCAGAGCTGTAGGCAGAATTCTTGAAAAAATTCTTCAGTGCTCACAAGACCAATAATTTGAAGAGACAAATCTACACCTTTGCAGCTCATGACAATGAGAGGTTCTACAAGTGCTAGGAGAGATACGTGGAAACCATCAGTGCATGCCCACACCATGGATTGATACGTGATGCCGGGTGAACCATTTTACAGATGGAATGTCTCCTCTCTATGAAGCAATCTATTAGAAACAATGTGTGAGGGGACTTCCCTAAGTAAGAACCTGTGATGAGGTAATGGATTTCCTCAACTACGAGTCGAGACCTCCAAAGGGTGGGATGAACGGGAATCCTGTGGAAACCGACAGATAAGGCCAACCCCAAATCAAAGATGAAATGGGCTCTCTCGGAAGATATGGAACTGAAGGCTAAGGTATCCACCTTGGCTAGAGGGTGGGAATTGAGGGAAAAGGAGGCTAAGATGAGGTCCGTGCAAGGATCAAATCCTCGCACATGCCAAACCATGCTTCACTGTTGTTAGTCCACCGGTCACCCAGAGAACATCGGCCCAATTGCTCCTCAATGAGGGATTTAATGCAAGAGTACAAAACATAGTGGCTTCAAAGTGAGCCACCAACAAATGCCCATATATAACACTATAACTCAACTAAGGAACCACCTAAATCCTTCCCTTAAACCTCAATCTCCAAAGATGAGGTTCTCAGATAACAAAGCAAAGAATCCACTCCACCTCTTCTCCCGCTGAAAGCCATCTCGAATTTGAGCAAGTCGGTGGAAAATGGTAGAGATGGCAACCATCAATGCTCGCTTGAATAAAAATCAAATGGAAGGCCTTAACAAGAGAATATACGGGTCAAGGTAGCCTCAACTTAAAATCGATAACCCGCAGTCATCCATCACAAGATCCGACCAATCAGCAAAGCAGTGTGAGCAAGGAAATTCCCTTCCTAGACACTCCGCCCAACTTAGGGAGTCCATGAGATAGGTTCTCCGCGCAACCCCGCCCAAGATGGATTGGCGGTGCCGCTATCACTTGAGAAATGACAAGAATGACTCAATCCGCCTAAACCTGCTGAAGAGACTAGAGAAGAAGAGGAGGTGGAGCCGTAACACATACGACAAAGAAGATTCAATGAAGGAAAGCATGCCTCTCCATTTCCCCAAGCACCGAGAGGCAAAAGAAGGCAACCAAGCAAAGGTGCATCTGAAGTGTTAAGGTGAAGTGGTTAATATATCTCCTACATGATCAAACAAGTCCCTACATATGCAAAAATTTTAAAGGACCTGTGCACAGTCAAGAAAGGGTCAGTATCGACAAAAGGCCTTCCCGACCGAACAAGTCGGCCCACCATCCACTGCAAAACCCAGAAATACAAAGATCCAGACCCCACCATTTCGCTTAACATCGAGGGACTCCTCGATATTACACACTGCTGGATTTGGAGCCGGTCAACTCATCACTACATCAATGTAGGCGCTAGGCTCTGGGTTGAAACTACCAACATCACCCTATCCTTAGCCGATCGATCAGTAAAAATACCAAAGGGGATAGTTGAGGATGTTTTGGTAAAGGTAGATAAGTTCTACTATTCGATGGACTTCGTGGTTCTTGACACAAAGCTAGTGGCAGAGGGTACTAATCAAGTGCCCATCATACTGGGGAGGCCATTTTTGGCCACATCAGATCACCATAATTAACTCTTAGGAGCGGAGTCATGCGCTCACAGCCAGGTAACATGACCTTGGGCCCCAAATATTTTCCACCTGAGAAACAAGCACAAATCAACAAAGGATGAGGAGCAAGAGGCAGATGAAGTCTGTATGAGTGGCATAGGGATGGGAAAGCACAATGCTAACAAATTACAGGAGGAATGGTCAAAGAACAATGGAGCAGTTGATGAAGAACCAACTGCATCAATTACCCCCCTGCATCACTCATTCCACCGGCACTACCGAGAGGCGAATGCCCCGAAACAAAGGCTGAGCATGAAGGTATTAACCACACTCGGCTGCAAGGCGTGGAAGACTTCTCCTCTGGACCCCCATAAATCAATGGCTACACAATGGGAGTGGTTCTGCGGGAACCTAGAGACCACTCCAATTTTTTGTTGAATTTTTTTTGCTTTGCATTATTTTAAGTCTTAATTAGGATTTTTATTAGTGTCATTAATTTTTACCTATTTTTCTTTTAAATATTTTCTCATTTACAAGCTTATTTTCTTACAAATTTTGGTTTTTGAATTTGGTAGAGGTTGTAGTGTAGGGGAGAGTCTCATTTTCTGCTTGTAGTGCAGTGCAGGTGCATTGTTCATCCCTGCCATTCCCTCCCTGGCCCAAACCGTTTCTTGCATCTTCTATTGGAGGTACCACTTCCTCCACTAACTTTCCAGTCTGCACCCCATTGTGGACAATGACATACTTGGGTGGGGGGAGAGTTAGTGAAGGAAGTGATTTCCATACCTTTTATACCAAATTCTTATGCTTAGTGGCTTGCTTTTGTTCCTTTTTGAAAAAGCTGAAAATTTTGTGAAATACTCTGGCATATATTTCATATAGCTCCATTTTTCTACCCCTTTTTGCAACCATTTTTGCCCCCATTTTTTTTTGTGGTTTTGCCCTCCTGTAAGTTGAAAAGTGGAAACACTGCATGTTTTCACTTTTGCTAGACTAGTCCCATGCTTGTGGAGTTTTTGGTCAGTTGAAGTCCCCTGGTCTTCAACCTTTCTCTTCCACCTTTAGCTAACCACGCATGATTACGTGGAGTTACCATCAATGGTGAGTGGCTACTTACCCCCCTTTTTACTTAGCAAAACCAGCCTTAGCTTAGGTGACCACCTGTAATAGGTTAGACTTCCCCAAGAAAGAAGGCCAATGTGTCTTCCAAAAGAAAAAGAAAAGACAAAGAAAAAGAAAAAGAAAAGAGTATAGAAAAGCCGTGGCGCTTTGCCTTGAAACTAGAGCATGGTGCAGGGGTCTACGTGAAAGCCCTTAAAGCTTGGTGCCTAAACCAGGCGGTTGGGAGCCATGAACCTAATGCTCGCTACATGGGTGGATGGGTGGAGTTTCAGCGAGTTAGCCAGGTGTTGGATTCTCGAAATCATTAGTGAATTAAAACCTATAGAGTTTGTGGTTGAAAGATCCTTTTGATGATGCCCCCTAAACTTTAGTTGGTTGGGGTCATCGGTGGATCCAGATTACGGACTTTGGTGAAGTCGAGTTTTAACATTGCCCTACAATACAATAGAAGTGTGAAATAAAGAGTGGAGCCAGGATCTATTTAGGATGGTCAGCATTCTAAGGCATTAGCGTGCTTGGTTGGGGGGGAGAGAAGCGGTTCTTGACTTATTAGTAGGTGATCACCTAAACACTTAGATTTTGGTGGAAATTTAGGTTGATTCCTTGGGTTGGGACATGGTCACGACACTTGACACAATATGGCATTTACTCTCCCAGCTGGTTTTATGCAAGATCGATTTTCCTCTTGAGAGGGCATTTCCTAATTATACACTTTTTGAACATACCACCTCTTTGTGCATACCCATAACATGTTCTTGCCTTTGTTTCATTGCTAAGGTTAGCAATGTGTAGGTTAGGGGTGTGATTTGTACTTGAAATTGCTATTTTGAGCTTATTTAAGATAGGTTCTAAGTACTTTTTGTGTACTAATTATATTAGTTAAGCTGATTGACACGTGTAGGTCCCTTTGGTACTAATGATTATATTTCGAGGTTGTTTGTGGTAGTTTTTGTAGGTTTCAGAAACCTATTCTATCATATCAAGCTAGGCATATCGAAGTTGAGCTGATTTACATCGAGTTTGTATGATTTATCTTCGATTGCATCAAGCCAGGAATGAAGAAATTGATGCAGAAGCAAGTAGGAGCAACCAGGGCAAGTAGGGAAATTTTGCTATTATAGAGAAATTTCGCTACAATAGCGAAATTTCGCTACAATGTGAAATTTTAAGCTACAATGCGAGAATTTTTAGCTGCTATAGCAGTTGTTTACATAGTAATTTTCGCTATTGTAGAGAAAATTTAAGCTACATAGCGAGATTTTAAGCTATGTGAATTTTAAGCTACATAGTAATTTACGCTACAATGTAATTTTCACTATGTAGCGAAATTTCACTGTGCTTGAATTCTTTGCTCCACTGTTTTGTGTACAAACAATCCCGTTTTGGTTAATTTCATTTCTACCCTCACTGTAATTATACTATTTAGGTTAGATTGGTATTTTCACCTGTTTGTAAGGCTATATAAGCCATTTTCTGAACAACTTATAAAAAAAACTTGAATCTCAAGCATACCCAGTACGGGCCCCTGTTTTTGGCCTTCACTTTCTCTTTTCTCTCTCCTCTTTCTTTCATTTTCCCACCAGCCAAACATCCTTTGATGATGACAAATCAAAGGATGCTTGGCTAAAACCTCCATCCTTGAAGAGAAAGGCCATTGGGCAGAGTTCGCGGAGTAAGGTGACATCCTCTGTTTTCATTTATGCAGTCATGGGTATTTGCGTTCCTGCTTCTCACAGTAGGTTAAAATCTCCTAGGCATGCCCTCACTAACGTGTATTTGGCAAGCTTTTTGGTTACAGTGGATGCTTATCTCTAGATCCATTGTTATCCAGTTAGTTGTCTCCTATTAGTTATTGTAGGGAAGGTTTTTGAGATGTGTTTTCACTGTCAGGGACATTTATGCCCATTAAATGCCATGTTTCAAGAAGGAAAATTTTAGGGTTTAGGTTTTAAGAGTTTTGTACGGAAAGAGGGTGTTTGAAAATAAAAAAGATAAAATCAGTTTGCAGGAGAAAGTATTTACCAAAGTAGTGCGCAATCACCGTCAGCTGGGAACGCCGGCCCATTTGATTCCTCACGGAAGCCTGACAAACGGGACGGCGACATTTGAATTAAATTAATTGCTGTCGACCACAACGGCGGCATTTGAATTAATCAAATGCCGTCGTCCATAACGGTGGAATTTTAATTAATTCAAATGTCGTTGTCCACAACGGCGACATTTGGCTGAATAAGGGTGATGCATGCTGGGGGCTTTTTCTTCTCCGTTCGGTATGCTCTCTTCTCTCACTCCAAATCAGAGGATGAAGAAAGAAATGAAGAAACCCCTCTTCTTCGAAATGAAGAAATGAAGAAATAAAAGAGCTAGTGAAACCACGTCGCCAGCTCCATAGCTGCATTTCTTTCGCTACCTTTTCTTGACGACCGAAGCCCGAAATGAAAAACCTAAATGGCTTCTCGACATCACCTCTTCTCTTTATCAAAATCTTTTTCCAAATAGTAGATGACAAGTCTACTAAGTCGGAACAAAGCAAAAAAAATTCACCTTGCCAATCAGAATCCGACCACTTAGTCGAGTGGGTGATTGGCAAAGTCTGCGGCTAATTGCCATCGAGTGGAAGCGACCACTGATCCGTGAAACCCTCTTCCTCCTACTTTAGAGCGCCAATCGGGAAAGTGGTGATAGTGGTGCTGAGGCGGTGGCGTTGTTCATGGTGGTGGGGTTGATGGCGTGTAGAAAATGGAGCCGAAGGTGGATGAATGTGTGGTGGATCAAATTTTATTCGACCCGAATGTCATTTATTGTGGGCGGCATTTAGTTAATGCGTAGATTGTGCGGCAGCGTCATTGATTAAATTCCGATACCGCCGTTGTAATTACGGCTGACAAATTAATTTAATTCAAAATGTTGGCCGTCCTGAGTTGTGACCGGAGTAGAATCAAATGCAGAAACATTCCCAAATTCATGACATTAATATACTGATGCATCTCTCCTGTGGCGAGTTTATCTTTTCCATTTTCAAACACCCTCTTCAGGTACCAAAACTCAGGTTTTAAGCTAAAGAAAGTCAGAGTTCGGAAATGACTATATGTCATTCTTCCCCAACGTGAGAAAGGGCAGGGACATATTAGATATCTTAGAACCTAACCCGGTGGCTAGAGACTTCAAGAATTTCTCTTCTAATTTTATTCAGATTTATTTCAGTCTTCAACCATTCTCCACATTTTACACAATCCTTAAATCGAAGAAAACACCATTTTCAATCAACAGTAACTCGTCTCATGAAAACCCCATCCACAGTTGACCACAGATCCAGCCTCTGCATTGGCTACATTCTGACAATAGGAATCCTAGGATATAAATTTAGTTGGTTAAAAGCTCGCCTACGTAGCACGAATCGACAATGCATGTCATAAGCAATTTCAAAATCATTTACAAAATTTCAAAATCATTTTGTAGAATCGCACCAAACTGAAGCTCTACGATACCGCAAAAATGTGATGGCTGTATCCACATTACTTGGCTTGAGCCAGGAGGCAGGCGGATCAGAGATGCGGTCCTCTTTTGAATCCAATTCTTTTCTTTTGTCGATAAAACACATTTCCAATGCTCATTTTTTAAAGGATATTTATCTTTATGAAAATATATTTGTATATACTAATTCCAACTTAAGGGGCCCATCATTTTTCAATACACATTTTCCATTAAATATGTACATGCCCATTTAGTCCATTTACCACCTTTATACATTCTGGCATTATAAGACGTTTTCAATACCAAAATATTTACGAGAAACAAAATCGAGTTTGTCTGAAAAGTGTCAAATATATTTCATGAGCATAGGAATCGAGGAGCTTTTCAACTCAGTGAGGCCTTGACGTTGACTCTGAATCGCTGCGGTCTATTCACTCGGCACTTGCGCGATGATAAAACAACGCGCTAAGCATTTTCATGCCTAGTGATTCTATACAGTTCTCTCTTCATTTCAATTTTAGTAAACCATGCATTTTTCTAAATCAATGCCTTTGTATAATTTTTGATGACCTATGCGTCTGATGCATATATGTATATTCATTTGAAGTATACATTCAAATTACAATTCATTGGTCATTTCAATCATGCGAGTTCATATCTGATAAATCATTGAATACAAATCCATGCATTCCTGATTTCTTTTTATTTTTTTCCCTTAGCGAATTTAACTTATGCTTTCAGTGCATAGGATAACGAATCATCGGCATGGATCCTTAGTTGGGGCTGTGGTCGATTATAAAAGGTTTATAACATGAGTACGGTTTAAATTTGAATTTATTTGTTGGTTATTAAAAATCATTTCGTGAACACTATCGATACTGTCTCGCTAGGCTATGGATCGGAGTGACACATCATTACGTTCTGCACAGTACAACTTATTTGATCCTTATTGGTAAACCAATCTATCCTTAACTTGAATTTAACATTTAACATTCTATTAAGGACACTCAAATCATTCATAGCAATTTACAATAGTGTATATACATTTATATCCAAATACTTGGTTTCCAATACTCATGCAATTTTTCATGTTCAATTCATTTCTGTCAGTTGTATCAAATCAATTTAAAAACAAATCAATAT
The DNA here is from genome assembly GCA_016808115.1 of Tetrastigma voinierianum. Taxonomy (NCBI): domain Eukaryota; kingdom Viridiplantae; phylum Streptophyta; class Magnoliopsida; order Vitales; family Vitaceae; genus Tetrastigma; species Tetrastigma voinierianum. Next base: position 107,556 of record JAEQBH010003597.1, read on the forward strand.
GCAATTGCTCACCAAATTCATTTCAATAAATCCACTTATTTCATAATCCTTCAAACATTTAGGAAAATGAAAGAAGTAGAAAAACCAAGATTCATTGTAAATAGCAGAAGAACACATGCATATTCATATAAAACCCTTTTAGATTTATTTTTCAAACCAGCACAAAACACAAATGAACAAGGAAAGTACAGAAGAACAAACCAGAAAAGGTTGTCGCTCTTAAATTCCTATTCTTGGAATCCGTTCTTGGAGTCGAGAGCAAACCTTTTAGCTATATTTTGCTCCTTGGTTCTTCAAAAATAATATCTCTATGAGTGCATTTTCCTGTAGGAATTGGAATCATCTCATTTGGATCACGAGCTCGAGTCTGACATTTTAATGCCAAGGCGAGTAGATTTATGCCCGACTCACTCGGTTACATACTCTTATTCTCGATTTGGGTCTTAACTCCCTTAGGTGTAAATAGTCCCTTCTATATTTAAGGCTATGGTTCTAAAGGTTTCTTCTCAATTTGAATCTCCGATTTGGATCATAAAACTCAAGTTATTGCATTTTACATCAGACTATAATTTAAACATAATCGATTGTTCTTGCACATAGCTCCACTTTGATTGATTTATGGGCACTTTGGGGTTTCTCAGAAGTGCATTCTTCCTTGATTAAATTATTTCCCTTGAAGTACAGTTCAAATTTTGAATCATTCAATTTGGATAGGTGAGGCTTCGACTTATGACCAAACAGCGGCCACCTAAATGAGAGCATACTGTCAACTATCCAAAACTAACATTTAAGCCCGTATTTGGGAGCCTTAGGAGCACAATTTTCTCATTTTTAGCTATAAATTTCAGCTCTTGCTCGTATGGTTCTTTGCAATTCGAATCCACTCAATTTGGATGATTATAGCAACCTGTGAAACAAAAGCAGGGGTTTTGGAAATTTTTTTAGCAGCAACTCCTTTGAAACTTAAATCATTTCCTTTATACAAAAAATTCCTCAAATCAATCCTTAGCACTTTGAAACAGCAAAACAACTCCAGAATTGGTCTACAACCAATCAAAATCACCTTTATAAGGTTAGGGTTTTCCACAGAATCAAAATCATCGAAAAGGGAGTTAGGGTTAGTTTCTTTATCTTAGATTTCTTGAATATTCTCTTCCTTCTTGGCAGACAAAGATAGACCCGAAATTGAGAGAAACACACAAAAAATACCTTCTTTTCCCAAGCCCTACCTCATCTCAAAAACGTGAATGCCCCGAATGGGCATTCCCATGAACTATTTGGTCTTTATTCTCATGTCATGTGTAATGCCATGTTTGGCTAGCCTGATAATTGATTTTTCTCATTTTCTCATTTTAAAGTCTACATTTCACTTTATTCCACTTCATTCATTTTATTTGTACTTTAGCTTACATTACTCATTTATGACCCTTAGGTCTTCATTTATTTTCTACCAAAATTTATTTGGCTCTGTAAAATTTTCGGGTTTTATCATTTTTCGATTTTAATGATTCTTGTAGAAAAAATATAAATTTAATTTATTTTACACCATGAATATGATATCATTTGTTAGAAATTATTTTCAGGGCATTACAACATGATAATAAATAAAAAAACTTATTACAAAATATAGAAATACATATAATAATTTATATTAATAAAACCTAAAATATTATTTTAATGATTATAAAAATTTAAAAATATTTATAGAGGGATTTAAATTAATGAATAAACATGTATAAATATTTTTATTAATAAAAACCTAAATGTTGTGAGATCTTGTAGATCCCACATCGCTCCCTTGCAGTCTTAGCGCCTTATATTGTGGGGCTCCCTCTACCTAGTTTGACGCATTTTAAAGTACATGAAGCTTTATTGGGAGTCAAGCGGACAATGTCAGTGGGATATGGAGCTACCCTTATTTGGTGGCCCGTAACGAGGGGTCGCGATAGAGAGCTGTGTTGTGAATCTTGTATATCCCATTTCCGCTCCACACGGCGCTACAAACGCCTTATGTTGTGGCTCCTTTTACCTGGATTTGTGGTTTTAAAATTTGTAAGGGCTATTAAGGTGAGCGGACAATATCGGCCCGGGATGTATTTACCCTTGATAATTATTCCATAGGTAAATGTGTGGTCATTCACAGTTATCAGTGAATCATTTATAACACTCCCCTTTGAATGACCATCACTAGATTGTTAGTATTGCCTCATTAAAAACCTTACCAGTAAAACCTAGTGGGACAAAACCTGGATGAAGGGAAAAAGAGTACAGTATCTAACATCTTTATTCATACTCCCCCTGGTAGTGACATTGCTATATTGTCTTGACTTTTCAATGTGAAGATCTTTAAAGGCTGGAGCATGCCAACACTTACATACAAGTTTCTTGAATGTTGCGAGAAACGAGGCTTTAGTAAATAAATCTGCTAGATTATCATTGGACCTTATTTGTTGCACATCAATTTCACCATCTTTTTGAAGTTCATGAGTGTAGAAGAACTTTGGCGAAATGTGCTTAATTCGATCACCTTTAATATATCCTCCTTTGATTTGCGCAATACATGCAGTATTGTCTTCATATAATAATACTATTGGATTATTCTTAATAGAAGATAATCCACATGATTCTCTGATGTGTTGTATCTGTTGATCTCGGCCAGGTAATTCTACACTAGCTTCATGCATCGCGAAGTGTTTACGAGATGATTAGAGGGAGGTGGCCACCATCGTTGTTTAAGCTGATCTCAGTTTATTGCGGTATTTCCATAAGTAAATATATATCTACATTTGTGATCGAGCTTTGTGAGGGTTCGAAGGATATCCTATGTCACATAAGCCAGAAGTAATTATTAGTTGAATTTGCTGGAATAAAATAATCCCATGTCACTTGTCCCACGAAGATATCTCAATATATGTTTGATTCCATTCCAATGCCTTTTAGTTGGAGTTGAGTTGTATCTTGCTAATAAATTAACTGAGAAAGCAATGTTTGGTCGAGTATAATTTGCAAGATACATTAGTGCACCAATTGCACTAAGACATGAATGCTATGAGGACAGTAACTATTCATTTTCTTGTAAATGGGATGGATCTTTAGTTACTTCAAGTGACTAACAACCATGGGGAACTAAGGGGTGTGATTTATCATATAAAAGCGCTTTAGGACTTTTACGTATATGATGATTGATGAATCAATACAACTATTCAAGCTATGCTCGATACGTGGCTAAAACTGATATCTTATTTTCCAGATCTTTCATCTCAATTCATATTTAAATAGTTAATTGTTTGATAAGCTCTTTAGGAGTCCCAATCAAATTTAAATCATCTACATATACTGCTATTATTGCCAATCCATTTTCTATTTTCTTGATGAAAACATATGGACAAATTGAATTATTCACATATCCTTCTTTGAGTAAATACTGGCTTAAACGATTATAACATTCGACGAATTTATTTTAATCCATATAAAGATCTTTGCAACTTGATTGAATACATGCTCAGTGGTTTTGAATTCATTGTGACGATGTGAATCCTTTAAGGATTTTTTCATATATACATTAACATCTAGAGATCCATATAAATATGTTGTGACTATCCATTAGACATATCAGTCCTTACGAGGCTATTTAAACTTATATCAAATATTAAACGCATATCGGTTCTTGAGGCGCTAAACTTATCAAATATCGCGAATGTGATTACGTCATTACGGGAGAATATGTCCTCATAGTCAATTCAGTCTTTGTGAAACCTTAGGCCTGAGGCGTGTTTTATATCGCCTTATTTCATTATTCTCATTTCGCTTTTGTCTAGACCCGTGATATCCAGCGGGTTGTATATTTGTAGGTGTTTGAACTCTTGGTCCAAACACCTCGTTTAACTTGATGATCTTAATTATGTTTTGATTGCTTTTTTCCATTTTAACCAATCGTTTCGATGTCGACATTCATTCACATTTTGCAGCTCTTGATCTTCATCATTTCTTATGATGTCATAGCCACTTGGAAAGGAAAATCATTATTTATATGGGTTGTAACACCCCAAAATATACCCTAGCAGTTTTCGACATGTTTAGGGTATTTTTGTAAGCTTATAATTGAATGTTTAGGTAGGGTTAAATGGAAACATGGAAAGCCGAAGACTTGGAGAAAGTTACAAAACTTAAGAGCCAATTGTAATTTGTCAAAAGGGGCTTAAAAGTCATAGTTGATGAGAATAGAGACCCAAATAAAATAATGGGAAGTTGAAACTCAAATAGTCAAGAGTTGGAGGACTATAATGCAAATAAAGAAACTTAAAAGCAAAAAAATGAGTTTTTAACTTGACGAACTTATGGCCTTAACAAACTGGTTAAGACGAAAATTGGTCTCATTTGGAAAGGGGAACAAGCGTGAAGAGAGAAGAAGAAGAGGAAGAGGAAGAAAGAAGGAAAGAGAAGGGAGAGATAAAAGGTATGGAACTTTGGATTTTTATATGGAATCTAACCTTGGGTATGGATTTCTTTTATAGATTCAAAGTTTGTAGCAATTTCCATCTTTATTGGATGGTTATTAGTTGTCCCCGAACCTAGGGTTTTGTTGAGATTTCATCCTAACCAAGAGGAATATTGAAATTAGAGTTGGTAAAGCTCTAAATGGCACAAGATGGTTATAGAATCCTCCCTTTGAGGGTTGGATTCATAAGTTAAATTGTATGTAATGGAGTTAGGGTTTAGAAACAATACAACAGCTCTATGTTTGGATCATGTGGGTTGACCCATATTAGGAATTGTTTGGAAGGATTTCATGATATGTTTTTTGAAATAAGATAAGTATTGAAGAGAATTGAGTAGAAAAGGATTCTGAGAAATATGGAATGGTTTGATGTGTGTGGAAGTATAGGGTGATCTTATGGATGAAAGAGCATGAAAAATGGGAGAAAATACACATTACGGGCATTTTTGGGGACATATGCGGTACACCTTGAATATGTCTTGATACACCTTCCCGGAGACAAATGTGTCTGGGGTACACGTTAGGGTGTCTGGTACACCTGTACCATTTTCCGATTCGACCGGTTTTTCGTATTTTAGCCGTAACTTGCTCATTTCTTATGGAGATTTGAGTGATTCAGAGTGGCGATTAAATACACTTCAGGAGAATCAAACATAAATAGGAATCGTCAAATTCTGACTCTAAGTGGCCCAAAAATTCACTCAAGTGAGATTAAGTGTGCAAGCTGATTCTGCATCCAGTGTGTCGTAGAGTAGTCAGAGTTGTTTTAGCATAACCTAGAGGTTGGTCACTCCGAGGTGGGTGATTTCAGTTGGAATAGAACCCTTAACACCTTAACTTTAAAGAAGTACAAAGAACCAGTGTCAAATATGGAGACAAGGCACTGGAAAATGAATATTTCAAACTGTCCCTCGGTAAAATCGGTAAACCGACTAGTTGGCATGAAAATGCCATAACTTTATTTTGGGTGATCCAATTGGAATGATTCGATTTCTAAGAAAATAGATTCATAGAGAAAAGAATATGAATGATGTGTGGATAGGCATCATATCGTACAAGTATCTGAAATTCCATGGAATAGGCATGAAACACGAATATGATATGGAACGAAAACGAGGCGAAACATGAGCATAACGTGGCTAAAGAATGCCTAAATATTACGTACGGATAAAAATAGATTATATGATTATTATCACATATAAATTGTAAAAAGCTACTAGACCCGGTTATTGAATGACATGGCACCTGCATTGCATTGGGCGAGACCGTATAGTACTTGGTGCTCGATTAGTGCGGCAGCAGCTCCACCGGCGGCCGTCTTCGGCGCGCATTAGTATACATGCTCTACGATTAGCTGCGGTACTCGATTAGTGCGTGACACTCTCTGTCGGTCTTGGCCTCTGCTAATCTTCTGACACCTCGGTCTGTCTGTCTTATTTGGGTACTTGTATGTGAGTGTCTACTCATTCGAGTATTGCGAGTGCAAGCGATCAAACAATTATATGATAAGACTCGAGATAAGAATAAAAAGAATTGATATGGTAAAGATACGATGTACCTCACAAGACACCTCTTGTATATGTTACGTAGTACCTACGGGTACATCTATATTTGTTACGTAGTACCTCACAGGTACTCTTGTCTCACGATTAAGTTACGTAGTACCTACGGGTACTCACAACATACGATTAAGCTCTGTAACTCCTACGGGAGTCCCGAAGGATAATAATCCTGTTATAATTATAAGTTTTGAATAAGAATAAGCTCTGTAACTCCTACGGGAGTCCCGAATGAACATACGTCTGTTATAAGTATAAGTTCTGCATAAGAAGAAACTCTGTAACTCCTACGGGAGGTCCGAATAAGTATAAGTCATTAGTACCTAAAAGTGCTCATTATCGATAAAATAAGTATAAGCTCGGTGTACCCTACGGTACTCTCATATCATTAAAATAAGTACAAGTTACGTGAAATAAGTATAAGTCCGGTCGTATTACGGAGTTGCTTCCGTATAATGAATGTGATGCACGTACCTACGAGAAAGACTAGTAATAAGTATGCGTAGAAGTGCGATCGGCCTTGTATGTGATATGATCCACGATGCATTAGATTCATCGTACCTACAGTACCTCTTGTGCTATGTTACGTAGTACCTACGGGTACCTGCGTATTTGTTAAGCAGTGCTGCAGTACTCTGTCTCACGATTAGGATTACGTAGTACCTGGCCTCACATGTCCCGATTAAGCTGTAACTCCTACGGGAGTCAGAAGGATAATAATCTGATATAATAATAAGTTTTGAATAGAATAAGCTCTGCTCCTACGGGAGTCAGGAATGAACATAAATGCATTATAAGTATAGGATTACGCAAGAAGAAACTCTGTAACTCCCTCGGGAGGTTCGAGGTAAGTATAAATCAGTAATTACCTAAGGGTACTCATTATCGATAAAATAGAAGTATAAGCTCGGTAGTACTACGGGTACTCTGCATGTCGGTAAAATAAGTACAGGATTCTACGTGAAATAAATTATAGAATCCCGGTCGTAATTCACCAGTTTACTTTCGTATAATGAATCGTGATCTGTGCCCTACGAGAAAGATAATGTACGTATGCGTAGAAGTCGATAGGCCTTGTATGTGATATGATCTTTGATGCGATTTCTATTCATCGTACCTACAGTACCTTCGCCTGATAATAAAATCCAAGTAAGATAAGAATAAGTTTTGTAATACCAGTATAAGCTCCGTAAGATAAGTATGTGCTCTTGCCAGACATGTATAGATCTGAAATACATGTCTAGGATTCTGTGTCTGGAGTATAAGCTCAGTAAGATAGAGTATGCTACGCCAAGACATGTATAGATCTGAAATACATGTCTAGGATGCCTTAACACCGAGTATAAGATCCGTAAGATAAGTATACGCTCTGTAAGACATGTATAGATCTAAAATACATGTCTAAGTTCTGTAATACCAGTATAAGATCCGTAAGATAAGTATATGCTCTGTAAGACATGTATAAGATCTGAAATACATGTCCAAGTTCTGTAAGACCAGTATAAGTTCCATAAGACAAGTATAAGTTCTGTAATACACGTATCAGATCCGAAATATAAGTATGTGCTCCGAAATACCAATATAAGTTCCATAAGGCCAGTATAAGAGACAAGTATAAGTTCTGTAAAACACGTATAAGATCTGAAATACAAGTATGTGCTCCGAAATACCAGTATAAGTTCCATAAGACCAGTATAAGTTCTGTAAGACAAGTATAAGTTCTGTAATACACGTATAAGATCCGAAATACCAGTATGTGCTCACGAAATACCGAGTATAAGTTAAAGTAGACTAATTATAAGTTTTGTAGTATGATGCTTCGTATAAGAATAAGTCTTCATGATATCGGTATACGTTAAAGTAATTTGAGGCGATACTAAGGGTACTTACTCAGGAACAGGGTAAACTCAGTAGTATAAGGATGATTACGTAACTCCTACGGGGAGTCTTGTATAAACATAAGTCTTGTTGAAGTATAAGTTACGAGATAAGTATAGCCACCGTAACTCTCAAGTCTTGAATAAACATAAGTTTGTTATAAGCATAAGTTCTGCATAAGAATAAGATTTGTAACTCCTCTGGGAGATCCGAATAGCGTAAGCTTTGTTATAGAGAAGTACTCGTATAAGTTCATAATATAAATGCATAGAATTTATATTATACGTATTGTTTATGCGTTAAATGTGTATATACGGAAAATGTTTCCCAGCTAGCGTAAAGCAGCATGGGTTTTAATCAGATGTAGGTACGGAGAAGACATACGAAGACTTATATTCTTTGGGCGGCCACACTAGTAGGGTTCACTACATGAGTTAAATGCTCATTTGTAAATGTGAAAGTATAGTTTTGTATTTGTAAATGGGACTCAGTTATATGTGTCTAGATTTTGATGGACACCACTCCGGTGGTAGCTCTTTAATATGTATATAATATTTGGATTCTGTTATAAGATGTGGGCCATAGCCACAGGTACCAGATCAACTTTAAAAAAAAAAAAAAAAAGGTAAAGTCGATCCACGGAGTCCTGCGCACCCAGAACTCGGTTCGGATCCTCAATCGGGTCGGGCAAGGTTTGGGGCGTGACAAGGTAGTATTTGATCCCATATTCTTCCTCCATGTATATAATTGATAGAGATCTTTTTTTTCATTGTTGTTATGCAGATGCATCGGTAAGAGATAACTCTTTGGCCCAGTGCCTGCAGTAGGGGCTACTTGTTCATCGACACAGGGCTTATGATTATATATCGCCGAAGTCATAGATATAACACTCTTCTTTTTTCTAGGAATTGTGTCTTTGGAGCCAATAGGTCTTCCACATTTTAATCATGGCTTAGGTTCATTTTTCATGATGCTTTGTAATTTTCCTGTTGGGATTTCAATCCTCGCTAGGATATTTGCAGCCGGGATATGTGATTTTGTAACTTTTTTTGAATCAATAAAAGCATTAGGCAATTGATTCGCAAGACCTTGTAAATGAATTATTTTCTAAACTTCTAGTTCAGATTGCTTTGTACGGGGATCAAGGTGAGATAAAGATGACTCATTCCATGTAATTTTTCGTCATTCTTCTGGAATTGGCTTATCTCCACCTAATGGCAGGAAAAGATTTTCATAAAAGTGATAATCTACAAATTGAGTAGTAAAAACTTCCCTCGTAAGATGCTCGATATAATTTATAATAGATGCAGATTGAAAGCCATCCTAAATACCAAGACGGCGTTAGGGGACCTAACCAGGTCGATGTGTGGGAAACTGAGTGGAACATAAACGGTAGTAACAAAAAGCTTCACCTTAATCACGAAATATTAGGTTATTAACCTTTACTTGGTATGTGGTGATGAAATCGTGATTGGCTGTAGGACGAAGGCGAATTAAATTTGCGGCATGTATAATAGCATGTCCCCATGCCAATAAAGGCAATTTGGATTTCAAAAGTAATGGTCTAACAATTGAATTGTAGACGTTTGATAAAAGATTCAGCCAACCCATTCTGAGAATGAACATGGGCAATAGGATGTTGAACATCTATACCAATAGACATACCATAATCAAGGAATGTTTGAGATGAGAATTCTGACGTGCTCAGAGGCAGATTGTCTTGATAGGGTGATCGAGGAATTGTGCTTTGGTGAATTATTTGAGCCCGATAATCTGCAAAAGGCAACATTTCTGCTGAAGAAGGCATACATGAGACCATCGAGTGAATGCGTCGATTAAAACCATAAAATAATGAAAGGTCCACTAGGTGGGTGAATAGGCCTAAATATCCTTGAATCGATTCTAGAAAAGTGGAGGATTTAAATGTAACCTTTGTAAAAGATGATTAATAATTAATTTACTTTGGAGCAAGCGGCACAAGTATAATATCGGTTACTAAATTTATCTACTTGTTAATGGATGCCCATTAAATTTTAACTATCTGATTGCATCATAAATCATGGGATACTTAGTCGTTCATGCCAAAGTAAAAACGCATTGGAGTCATTGAACTTCTGGTTCATGACAACATAAGATTCAATAAATCTAATAGTTGTTTGATATAAACCACAAGATAAAGAAGACAATTGTTCCAAGATACATTTTTGCCCAGAAATAATAGAAGTAATGAGTAAATACTCATTTGCATCATGATTCATATTTTCAATATGATATCCATTTCGACGAATATCTTTGAAGCTAGGTAAATTTCTACTAGATTTATTAGAATAAAGGCATCTTCAATTTGCCGATTTAGTGCCTTGTAGTAGAATAATGGTAGCTTCAATAGACCTTTAATCAAGTTAACAAGACCTGAGATAGTATGAACATTAGATTGAGCTAATGTGAAGTTTGAAAAATATTTCTTATCATGCAAGATCGTGTGGGTTGTGGCACAGTCAGCAAGACATGCATCACCAACAGATGGCATATAATTAATCAATTATGAGGAGGGATCCATATATCTTCAAAAAAAAAGAAAGAAATTTAAATAGAAAATCAAAGTTCACATTATAGATAATTGTATGGAAAAACAGTATGGAAAAGAAAATAACATAAAAAAAGTAACATGATAATCATATGTCGCAATCATAGCACACATTGCCATCCCCAATCAAATGGTCAATTTTTCCATTGGATCTTCAAAAAAATCAAAAACATCAAAATGTTTCAAAGGTACTACACCATCATCATCAAAGAAAGGATCACAAGATCCATAGTGTCTTTTCTGTCAATAAAATTTGTTTCAATTTGCTCATCTTTTCCTTTCATGGAGGGCACATTAAAGGTCGACCAAATGCTTAGTGGAATGCAGCGGGTATGAGACCCGGTGACCTTTCATTCCACATATGTAACATTCAGTCTCATAAACCTTTTTGTTATGTGGCCTTGTTGCCTTGCCAAATAATTTTTCTGAACGATTCAACTTTTGGTTGTTAGAGGTATTGTTCTTGTTTTGAGACTGATTATAATTACCTCGATTCTAAGAATTATAGTGACCATGACCACGGCCTCGACCTTATCAGTACCGGGCACACTCCGCGTCTATTAGAATTGTAGCATTGGCTTGAGAGCGATGGTATAGATCAGTGCAGGTGGTGGTCATTCAGTAACAGACATTCATCAATATGATGGCGAATGAATATTAAGGCCTTAGCGCGATCCTGCAGGGATGCGATATTTCCTCATTTGATTGTGTTTCAATTTATAGCATCAGTGGATTTCGACATCAGATCAAGATAAATAATTCTTGAAAATAAAGGGCGACAAATTCGAGAATTGGTGATGATAAGACATTTTATATGCGAAATAATTAACATTATACTTCTTCAAGCTTCAAGCTTGAACGATTCAAACAGCAGAGACTTAGGCTTGATGAAAAACCGAGAAAAATAATTCTTCATGTCTTTAAGCATCGACCTTGAATATTTCAAATGTAGGCTTGGTGGTTTTTACCTGCAGAGTTCGAGGAAAGCAGGACTTTTAACTCAGTGGAAGTCTAAAAAAAATTTCAAAAAATAAAATAAAATTTCAGACTATGAAATTGAAATGTACCTTTATTGTTTTATGATTTAATAATATCGTATGAGGTATGAATTCCACTGATTTGAGCTTTAGAACTGTGATTTATTAATTCTCGCTATTGATAACATGTTGAAAGATAAAGAAGAAGAATATGCAAATCAGAGCTGAAAATATATTATAGAAACATACCATATAATATTTAAAGTCTTATTTAATAAAGTAATAATTATTCATAGAACAGTATGATTATTCAGATTATGAGTGAATGTTTATAACTATAAATCTTTATTTTATGATCTTTTCTTAAAATCTTAGAAAATGATTTAAATTAATGAATAAAATTGGAAGTAATTATTTTTTATTATTATAAAAATATTTAGAAAAGATTTGAATTTTATGGAAATATAATTAGATATTTAAGGAAGCGGGATTAGATATTTTAAGGAAAATAAATAGGTATTTTAGGAATATTAAAGCTTTTAAAGTATTTTCTTTAAGAAACAACTCCGAAGTGCTTAAAAAGCAAAAACACTTCAAGTTTTTAAAGTTTCAAGCGCTTTTCAAAATATGACCAAATACTGTTTTATTTTCCTAAGAACATAAATGTGTTTTAGGACTGAAAAACTTTTAAAAGCATTGTCAAGCGAGTTCTAAGCAAGTTTGGTAAATAATTTAAAATAAAAAACAATTAGTAATAGTAACATAATTAATTATTCTTTATTTCATTTTATTTTTACTTCTATTTGCTTAAATTATGACTGATATTCTTTCTGGACCTCTACTCTTGATGAACCTCATTTATTTTATTTATTAAATATTAAATTAAACAAGATGAAGATGCACATTAATATCTTGAAATATTAACACAAAGATACACTAACACACTATGCTTATAATAACATCATATCTTCATTATTCTCAAAAAAAAAAAAAAACATTATATCTTCATTATTTCTTTATTAAAATTACTTAATTAATGCATGATTAATAAACATGTGTAGCCCTCATCTATTCCTAATGGCAACCTTGATCATAAACCGCACCATTGCCAACTATATCTAAAATGGGTTGAAACATGTTCCAAAGCTAATAGTCTTACCATTCATCAAGGATTTAGCTTATTGAATTATTTGTCATGCCCTGAAACTTGAATTAGGGGTGTGACAGTCATTTCACACCTTAAGCTCGAAAAATCGAAATGTGAAACAATACACAAATTCATTTTTGTAATTGAATTAATTCTAATTACTAAACACTTGTTTAGAGTGAAAGCACAAGATTCTGATATCACCAAATCTAACTTCCAAAAAATTTCATGCCAACAAAAACAAGCCTTCCCGTCACATTCCAGTACAAATCTTGATATGAAATTTGTTTTTGTTGGAATCTCCGGTTCAAGTTGAACTATGATAGACTCAAAATGTGCTATATAAAATGTGTGTGCCTATATGCACAAGTGCACGCGTCACCTCAAATAATATAGTGATGAAAAGTAAGAGTATCGTTCCCGTGGAGAAAATGGTTACTAAGTACTAAAATTATGTAAGTCCTATCTTTATCTGGATTATGGAATGAGATGAGATGAGAATAAAAACAACTAATAAACTAACATCCAAGGATATGAAATAAAGTGGAAAAGCCTAGGGTTTAGATTTCATTTAGCTAATCATTATGCATTAGGTCCAATTTATCCCCAATTAACATTCGAATCACTATTAATGGTAAGTCTCACTTTTGCATATGTGAATCTCTCACAACAACCCACAATCTACTCTTAGAACTTAGGTATTTTGCATCTCTACTCAACTAAAGTCCTAAGACGTAATAAACTGAGGAAACCTTAATTACCACACAAAACCCCTTGGTATCTCTGATACATGGTGGTGTGATATTACTGTCATTGTCTAATTCAACTCTCACTTCTCAGATCTCAAATTGAACCACAAAACATCTCAATGGTGATCATTCATCAACAAGCATGAAAAATAGACTAGAAAATTTAATAGAACTATAATCCAAACATCAAATAGTGAGTAAATCAAATCCCAAATACATAAATCTTAAATAAACTACATCTAAAACCCTAGAAAATAAAATTAGTTCATCAAAGGGGAAAATACAACCATAGAAAAGAGGAAAACATGAAGAGTGAAAAGAAATAAAATGATTTGGAGGCTTGATCTCCTCTTCAAATCTTCCTCCTTCTTCAATATACCTTCTTCCCAAAGAGAGTTACCCTAAGATGTTTCACCCGAGGAATTTTCTCTAAAGCCCTAATCTCATTCTATTTATAAGCTAAGCAAAGAGAGGGTGTGAAAAAATGGGCTTCAGCACTTTGGGTTCTTAAAGGCAAGCTGCAGATCTACGCTGTAGCATGAAGGAAATGGGCAACCACTAGAAGGTTATAGGCTTGACCATGCTACAGCATGGTGTACCACTTGTTGCACAAGCGTGACACCTCACTTATTCTGGCGTGAGGTTAACACTACAACTTGTAAACTCACAAACTCTGTTTGCATCCTTAACTTCAGGTTGCCGTAACTTGCACATCAGGACTCTGAATCACATGATTTTGGTGTCTACGGAAAGCCCTCAAAGTCTAGAATGTGCCCATGCCAATGAGGGAGCCATTGAAGGACATCACATAGACAAAATGATCACATGTTTGTTGCGGTTACATGATGGCTATGCCAATTTCTCTTCGATTTCGCTCATTCGACTCAATGGTTGGCCTAAATATAAAATAAAACATTTAGAGCATTAGAGTACTTATTTATATCATAAAACTACTAAAAACTAAACATGGAGATAAAATGAGTATATAAGATACTCATCACACCCCCAAACTTAAATCTTTGCTTCTCCTCAAGCAAAGAAAAAACAACATAAAACACAAAAAAATAAACAAACTAAACACAAATGACATAATGAGATGAATTAGGTGCTAGCTAACAATTCAAAAGGACAAAATGAAAGAGTTTCATAGTAACAAAGTAACTAAAATGGGATCCCAAAGAATTTTCTTTAAATGACAAGGCATGAAATAACATCGTAGTGAACATAGTAAACTACCTACAAATTCTCGGTGCCTTTCCTAAGGGAACTTAGTGAAGATTTTTAGCTTAGATTTCATGTATAGAACAAGGTTTCAATACCCCCAAACTCAAACTCAATTCATTCTTTTGAAAGAAGTTAACTAGAAAAGGATAAGAAACAGACACTTTTATTGAACATAAAGCTAAAATAGGATGCAATGCTAAGGATTTCTAGGAAAGTGTCCATGTAGCGGGGATCCATTGGTGACTCCCCATCGGTTGGTTAAGGGCACCAGGCATTAAGTTCCCCTCGAACTTCACCCCGAACACTCAACTAGAAAACCAAAGCACCTACTTGTGAATTAAGCTCATCTTTTGTCCCTCAGACTGTGCTCGAGATTCCGATTGAGTCTACTCACTTATTCTTTCTTTTTCACAAATTTGCTTTTCTCTTTCTCTTTCTTTTTTTTTTCATTTTTTTTTCTTTTGTTAAGGCACATTGGCAATCCTCTTTTGGAAGGTGTCTCATCACTTAAGAGGTGCACAAGGTCTCTCGGCGAATTCAATTTATTGAGGGTCGGAACAGAGTATAAACATGAGCTCTGTGTGCACATACAAGTTCTCCTCTTAAATAGCTTCTTGAAAAGAAAAATGAGAGCTGACAACCAAGTCACCCATAACTAATCATGTACATTGTCCTAAATCAAGCAAATGCCCCAGTATCCCAAATGAGTGGTTTCTGAGCATTGAAGTTAAAAAATTTCATGTGTCTTCGAAAAAGTAGGCATGGCACCCAATTCAACTCAATTTTAACACAAAAATGCACAAAAACTAAAAGAAAAACCATATGCAAGGACACCTTAACAAGCACACAAAAGAAAGAAAAGAAAAACCTGAGCAACAAAAATGAGAACAAGAGCACAACAAAACTAAGCACGAGACAAAAATACAAGCCCATAAGGCTAAAAAGCCTGGCCAAAAGCATGCACAAGTGGAACCAGCATGACCCATTTCCATCCCCCGAACTCAGATGTTACATTGTCCTCAATGTAATGAAAACATGAAAATAGAGGTGGAGGACTCCCTTGATGGTCGGCTAATCATGACCATCTCTTGAGTGTTGCATGAGAATCGAGGTTGCTCCACTGACCACTTAATTTGTTATCGTAATCTCACGACCATGTATCCCAGTGGAGTCGAAAACTCGTAGGATTTTTAATACATTTTACGGAGTTTATAATGAGGTGTTTGCGAAAGGCGTGGTGAATCGACTTCCAATTGCAAGAAAATACATTGAGAAAATCAAATTTTAGCAAAATCGCAAGAAATCAGCACAACGGCGGAAGATTTAAGTGGCCCAGGCTGATCGCGACGGGAAGTGCGATTTCGGCAATTCAAGTCACGACCTCAACAGAACGGATTTGAAGAAGAAAGTGAAGAGTGAATAAGTGAAGTAAGTGACTGCGGGGAGAAGTTGAGACAAAATATGACTTGGTGAGAATAAAAGAAGATCAAAATGAAGAAGTTCATGTCGTGACATCATTGCGGTGCGACGCAAACGGAGATAAATGAAGTGTAATCTGCCATGAGGTGTGACAAGGGCGACTACAAAGCCATAAACGACCTTCTCAAGTAAAGAAAGTATAGCTGAATTTTGAAAGAAAGGACTTGATGTGTGACTTTGTGATGTGAAGAATAACACGAGGTCCTGTGAAACTCCAAATCGACCGGGAACTAATGAAGAAGCGAGACAAGATGTCGTGACACCACTTCAAAACCCTATAAATACTCGAATTTCTTTGAGGAAGACAGTGTTGTGAAGCGAAAGATGCGGGTAGCTAAGGCTCATTTTGGTATTTTCTTCTTTTACTTTATTTTTTGTTTTTTAGTTTTGTTTCATTTTTGTGGATTGGGCATTAGAGTAGATTTTTATTTTATTTACGGATCGCGAGCGATTAGCTTGTTAAAGCGAAGGCGAATCTGAGAATTCATTTCATTTCAAATTACTATCTGGTTGTTTGATTATTACAGTGGATATTTTTGATCAGATAACCACTGCAGTGTGTAATTCAGTAATTTAGAAACCGAGAACTTCCATTGGAGCAAACTGTTGGTAGAGATTTATCTCTGCGAATAAATTCGAATTGGTATTGAACTTCGGCTTGAAAATGCGCACTACGGTTATGAGTTTTACATGTGGTGATTCCAATATCGGTGTCTTATACCCAGGTAGCATTGTTCATACTACGATTTCGGGAGGCCCTACAGTGACCACAGAGAAAGGCAATCATAAGTGATGAACAATTTCTCAAGGGTATATTAACCCTAATATTGGAGATCTAATGAGCTTTAATGAGTTTATTTCGATAAATCCTGTTCTCACTTGAAATCAAGAATGAGTTGAATGAATTATCAATTAATGGCGAGATTTCACCTGATTGAGCGATGATTCTAATCAGTGTTATTGAGATCTAATCGAGAAAAGATGAACTATTCTAATTTAGGAGGAGAAACCGATGAAGTAAACCATGCTATACCCATGTCTTGGGAGCTATGGTTTATAGTCACGTTCACGAATTATTAAGTATTGAAAAGAAAAATATCCGAACAAGGCAACACGGATTAAAAGTAGTTATCTAATTCCTGTCTTGAAAGAATCGGGGGAAAATTAGATGATGAGCGGTGGAGTTTGGAGAGATCTGTTTACCTTACCGCCTTCACTGGACTGATTTAAAATCTGTAGTTCATGAAGCAAAGTTATAAGTCTCTGAAATTGATTTTTTCACAATAGTAGCTATTCAAAGTTTCCTTTAAAGATAATGGATCGATCCGATTATTTTCATTGCTATTCTTTATTCTTTGATATCTTTTAAATTTCGGTTTGTTGTTATTCATTCACATATCTTGGAGCTTGTATATTTTAAGGCTTCTAAGCTGATTTCAATTGCCATTTAAAGTCAAATAGTGTGAAATTTGATTAGTCGGGGTAGTTGATTGATGATTCTTGAGATCTCACGTGGGATCGATATGCGGACTTAAATCCATTTTATTACTTGTTCGACTGTGCACTTGCGAGATCTTGGATCAAAAGCGAGAAAAAATTTATCTAATCTTAAGGAAACCGATTTTAATAAGTATAATTACTGAAAGAAATATAACAAACAAGTTACATGGCATTATTATTTTGAGGATTAGACAATAGTCATTTTAGTGTGGTGTCGTAGAATTTGTATATATCTTTTAGTCTGACATGTATCAAGCTACGAGAAAATTGAATCTTGCAACCCGAGAAAGGTTCATTTCCCTACCTTTCATCGATCGAATCTTGGATAGGTTCTTGGGACACCCTCATTTATGTTTTCTTGATGGATACTCTGGATATAACCAAATAGCTATTACTTTGAAGATCGGGGAGAAAACCACTTTTACATGCCCATTTGGTACTTTTGCTTTTAGAAAGATATCATTTTAGTTGTGTAATGCTCCTGGTACCTTCGAAGATGCATGATGTCTATATTTTCTGATTTAGCGGAAGAAGTTATGGAGATCTTCATGGATGATTTTGCAGTGTATGGATTCAGTTTTGAGCAATGCACGCATAACACAGGGCGATTACTTGAAGGTCTGAAGCAAAAAATCTAGCTACGAATTGGGAAAAATGCCATTTATGGATTCTGAAGGATTGTCTTGGGGCACATGGTTTCTACGTGAGGGCTTGAAGTGAATAAGCAAAGGTTTCAATTATAAGAGACTTAATGCTACGGTCGAGGGAATCGAGAATTTCTTAGGACATGTAGTTTATAGAAGATTTATCAGAGATTTCTCAAAAATTGCCAGACCACTATGTAGAATGGTGGAGAAAGATAGTAAGTTTTATTTTGATGAATCCTGCCATAAAGCATTTGAAGAAATCAAATCCGGACTAGTGGGAAGCTCCCATCATGGCAAAACCCAGTTAGATGAGAGAATTTGAGATCATGTGTGATGCGATTGATTTTGCAATAAGGATGTATTGGGACCGAAAAGAGGAAAAAAAGTGTTGAGGCCATCTTATCTTCGCAAAACCTTTAATGAAGGCAAAGAAAATTACTCTACTCTTGAAAGGAGATGCGCAATAGATGTTTTGCATGTGAAAAATTCAGGCCATATATTTTGGGGTCCCATGTTTGTTATACACAACGATCATGCGGCAATTAAATATTTAATGATGACAAAGAAGAGCAAGCGAAGAGATTGATTAGGTGGGTATTATTGTTGCGGAATTTGATTTAGAAATTAAAGACAAGAAGACGATGACAATGTGATAGGCGATCACTTGTCGAGTAAGAAGAACTTGCTTGTAAAAGAAAAGGCCGGAGTAGCGAGAAAATTTTCGAGATGAAGCGAGTTATTTGTTCGTCCACTCGATCACCACTGGTATCTTGATATTGTGAATTTCTTAGCTTATGGAATTATGCCACAGAATTCGACTACAGCGAGAAGAAAAAGGTTAGGGTGATGGCAGTACTACATCTGGGATGATCTATATTTATTTAAAGAGGAGGCGATCGATTATAAGGAGATGTGTACGAGAGAGTGAGCAAAGCAAGATTTTACAAAAGAATGGCATGCATCGCCTTATGGAGGACACTTTGCGGGAGTTAAAGCGACCCACACAAAATTCTCGGTCGAGATTTTCTTGGCCCCTCTGATTTTTAAGGACTGTTTTTGAATGGAAGTAAAGGATTGTGTGATCAATGCCAAGAATGGGAAATATCAACAAAGGCATGAGATGCCCTATGAGAATATCACAGTGGTGCGGTGTTTGATGTATGGGGAATTGATTTTATGGGGCCTTTTCCAGTTTCATTTGGGAAATATATGCATACTCCCTAGGCGTAGTTATGTATCAAAATGGGTAGAAGCAACAGCTTGTCTAAGAATGATGCCAATACGATTGTGGGGTTTCTGAAAAATATTCTTAGCGATTGGGACACGAGAACTATAATTAGTGATGGAGGAAGCCATTTTGCAAATAAGGTGTTTGACAAACTCATGAGGCTTGAGATATAATGGTATCAAACACATTATGAGCTTGGCTTATCACCCCTCAAACAAATGGGCAAGCTGAAATTTCCAACGAGAGAAATAAAGAAAGTGCAGGAAAAATGTGTGAGAGTTAAGCGGGAAAGATTGGTCTTTGAAGCTTGATGATGCATTATGGGCATCTGAAGCTTTTAAAACTCCCATTGGAATGTCCCCATCTGAGACTTGTCTTTAGAGAAAACCATGTCACCTCCTCTTGAACTGGAATACAAAGCCATGTGGGCCATCACGAGAAACAGCTGAACCGATTTCAAAATTGCAAAGGAAGAGACTTCTCAGTAGATAGTGGAAGCGAAGCGGCTTTATGACAATGCTAGAATATATAAGGACAAGACAAAGAAATATGGCATGATCAAAGAAGTTCGAGGAAAGAGTTCGAGGCTTGGGGATCGGGTCTTGGCGTTTTAACTCAGTTAAGATTATTTCCCGAGGAAGTGAAATAAAAATGGAAATTGGACCATATACGAGTGGTGTCGAGTACTATCTTTGGACGATAACACTTCGGGGTGATCTTGAGGAAGAATTCAAAGTTAATGGGCAAAGACTAAAACATTATCTCGTTGGGGAGAAAGAGCAGGAAGAACTCCGGTTGGTGGTGAAAGAGAGAAAACTTGAAGCTTGACTAATAGTCGACTAAAGAGACTCAAAATGGGCGGCTCATGGGAGTGACCCATATAGATTTTTTTTTAGTTTCTTTATTTAGACTTCGAAATTTTTTTTATTATTACGTGTTTTTGAAAATTTTTTAGTTCTAGTCATGATTTGTTAGAAATTGCTAGGTTAGTACTAGATTAATTTAATCCTTTTTGGAATTGTTACAATATGCAGATGAAGAATCAAATGGCTCAGGCGAGAAGGAACAAACTCAGGGTTACGCCCGGCACTTCACGGGACAGAGAAACTTGAAAAAGGGGAGTACTTTTCTCCCTACATAGATTCTGTGAAAATTGAATAGAATGCATTTTTTTTTTTTTGAATTGCTGTGTGGGAATGATTAAATGGATGCTAAGAAGGTGCAAATTAATAAGGAATGAAAAGATGTCTGATCATCAAATTTAGGGCAAGTGCAGACTAAGTCGCGACCAGATTTTATGTCATTACAGAAATTGAAGTCGTGAAGTTGAGGTTGCAATGAGTCGATATGAAGGAAGAACAAAGGGCACCGGGTAGCGACCAACGACATGTGTGACATAAATGAGAAGATCGCGACATAAATTCGAGGTTGTGGCGAGACCGAGGTCGTGACAAGAACCATTCTTCAAAGAGAAGTTCATGTAGTGACGACTCGACTATGAAATACACGATGTCGCGGCTGATGATAACTTGTCCCCCACAGTTTACTTATATCGCGACAAACAAAGAATAAGTCGCGACATCGGAGACCAGTATGCCGGGTGGGCGACTTAATTTGCCCTAAATTTGAGCGGCGACCGTGATCGTAGCATGAGAATTAAAGTCGCGTGAAGCCTGAATAAATGAGTAATAAAGGCCCACAGCCCACAATAATTGAATTGCAGCGTTGAAACTCCTCCTTGCCATCTCCTTCCTTGAAACCATCTGACCTTTCATCTTCGCATATTCTCTGGTTCTCGATTGCTTGAGCCATGGCTTGAACCTTTCACAAAACCTTGGAGTTTCTGTGGCCGGAACCTTGACCCTCATCCCGAGCACAAGGCCCGAAATCATGGAGGGTATACTCAAAATGAAGGAAGTTCATCACGGAGCTGAAAGGGAGAGCAGGGCTGAAACATCAAAAGTGCGGTTATGCGACGGTCGTCCGAAATTTTACTCGATGTTTGGGAGAAAGAGAACTGTTTATATCGGAGAAGTAAGGTGCCTTGAGCGAAGACTATTAATGAGATGTATGGGATGGAAGACGAGAAAAATGGATCAAAATTGAGGCGATGACCCTGGCCACCCAGGTAGGGAAGCTTGCGAGAAAATTAACAGACGGTAAAGGGCGGTGGAAGAAAGGAAAAGGAGAAGCCCAGACCACGACGGGGAGATTTGTGAAGGGAGGCAAGGTGTGGTTCTATTTCTTATCCTGATACGGTCCCTACTAAGAGCGTGCACAGTGAAGGGCTTGAAGCAATCCTTCCTACAGCTAATGCCATCTTTGAAGGGATCTGAATTGATCTTTGGAGCAGGTTATTGAAAATTCTATAATGAGGTGTCGCAGAGGGTAATAAGGGGTTTAGATCTGGCCGGCCCAGCTATCACTGAGGTTATGTATTAGGAGGTGAATGTGAAGGAGATTTGGGAAGAAGAAGAGTCCCCGAGGCTTCACCACTCACCTTGGCGAGTCGGCAAGGGGCCAAAGAATCAAAGAAAAAGGGGTCATAGTAAAAGCTTGATTCAAGGGGATGAAAATGAAAATGCAATACGAGGAAGAAGACACCTTTACGAGGTGGCGGAGCGGGAGAAAGAAAATCTAGAAGTACATCGAAGGGGATACTTTTATGTTTCGAGGAGGATGGGGAGTAAGAATATAGAAGCCCCATGGATTTCTCAGCTCCAGCAGCTGGCTCTCCCCGATAAGGAGCAATTGGTTTCGAAGGAGAACTGAGGTGAAGCTAGGGAGCCCGGAGACGATGTCGAATAATGGAATCTTCGATTCTATTCGAAGAGCATGGAAGAAAGAGAAAGAGAA
Organism: Tetrastigma voinierianum; assembly: GCA_016808115.1. Taxonomy (NCBI): domain Eukaryota; kingdom Viridiplantae; phylum Streptophyta; class Magnoliopsida; order Vitales; family Vitaceae; genus Tetrastigma; species Tetrastigma voinierianum. The sequence continues at coordinate 129,885 of JAEQBH010003597.1, forward strand.
ATGGAACCTCAGTGAAAGTTCGAGAGAAAGAGGTTTATGAAAAAGAATTGAAGAGAAGAGGGATCTGACATTGGGAAGAAGAGAGATGAACGAGAGAAGAAATTACGCTATGAAGCTAAGATGAAAAGAAGAGATCAACGATGGGAAGAAGAGATGAGCGAAAGGAGGCGGATAAAAAAGACAGGGCAGCAAGAGGAGAAATTTAAAAGGAAATGGAAGGAAGAGATCAAGATCTCTTGAGAAGGGGAAGTTAAAGCTAAGTCATGAATCATTCTCAAACTGATGAGTATGATGCGCGATTCTCGACTCCTCAGGCTTCGTAAAGAGACGGGGATGCGGTCGAGCAAAGACTAAGGAGCATATCGAGGATTCAAGTTCCTATACACTTCAATGTTCAAAGGATTTTGAAAAGAAGGCGAAGGGCCAGAGAGATCAAGAAGCTTGATGATAAGGATGCACATAGAAGAAAGAAGTTTGGCTTTAAAATTTGGATTTGATTAGCAACCAATCTTTCAAATTTTAGAAGTCACATAGCGAAATGGAACCGCACAACTTGACACAGCGGGCACGAGACAGAGATGATCCCGAGATAAAGATTGATCTCACCAATGAATTGATCCTTGAAGAGCAAATCGAGAAAGGGAGAATGTCGAAGAAGAGACGAAATGAAATTTCCTAAATTCAATCCTAATTTGGCTACCCTTGATCTGGATCCCCAACAAATCTTTGCTCCTTCTCAAAAGAAAAAAATGAGCTTTCCATTGATTTATCCTTCTTTTTCCCCTCTTCACGATTGTTGTTCTCAAGCTGTTGCATTACATCATTAATAAAACAAGAAAGTTGTGAAAAAGGAAATGTTTGCTTGCTATGAGTTAGCTTGTGTTTTACTTTTGCTTGACTTGTTAGGGAAAATAACATTGGGATTTAGTCAAGAATGAAAATCTTGAAATAATCATAATCGAACTAGTTGGAAGTAGTTTGACTAGGAATAAACTTGAACACAAATAATTGCAAAATCGGGGCATGAATAAAGCTGGAATTAGGAGTATTCTTGTTATGTTTAGATTCGAGTTTAGTTGCAAAAATTGGAAAATTTAGTTATTGTTGATGGGGCAAAATACTTGTTTAAAATAATGTAAGTATACGAGTGAATAAGTACAAGTCTTGAAGAAATAATACACATTGGTCAAACAAAACTTATGAAACTTGTGAAATTAGGAACATCTTCTAGGGAATTCGATTTAGATCCAGTCCACAGAACTTGTTTGATTATTGATTGAGGTGAAATCACAGGTGAAAACATTGGCAGGAAATGATAGAGGCCATCCTTGGCGGCAGGCCTTTTAAGCCTACCCTCAGAAATGCCTTAAGCATATTTCTCTAGTTCACGATTTGAGCCAAATAGAAGCCTTATTTCTTACGACAAGCGACAATTGAAAAGCGAGAAATTCCCTTCTCTTTGCAATAAACCTGTAGTAAAGAACCAATTATCAGTTTCTAGTTCGAGAAGTTTAGTATAAAGGAAGAAACAAGTTTGGGGGAATAATATTCCCAGTTTTGACAAGAAGGGTTGAAGAAGTAAGAAGCGGAAGCTAGTGAAATAAGGAATATGTTGTCTTGTGGCTTTATTTCCCTTGAACAATTAAGCTCGTAGGGGTGTTTAACACCTAGCACCCTAATGCAATGGCCCGGTATGGGGTTGTAGCCCAAAGTTCTCTAAGAGTAATAGAAAGCCTAAGAAGACAAAACATTGCACTATTCAAATCATAAGAAATAAAGAAGTAAAGAGTTAAGAAGCAAGGAATGCAAGATCAAAAGTACATATGGAAAGTGAGATTCCATAAAGAATTCAAAAGGAGGGAAGCTAGGCTAAAATTAGGAGAATCGGAAAGAACAAAAATGAAAAGGGAGAAAGTTAGGGCAACAATGTAGAGATAAGATGGAAACTAGGTAATTTACAACCTAAATTTCTCCATTATCTACCCAATTACCTAAGCCCAACATTACAAGCCTGAAAGACCTCATTGATTTTGAAGGTTGAATTTACCTACATTAGTGGAGATCAATATGAAACAAGCATATAGGACTTTGATAAGCAGTCTAAGAAAACTCCCGGAAGATTAACTAAATTCAACATGAAGTTGAAAAAGTTGATGACTGCACACGAAACAGACTTGTTGAATAAAAACATTTAAATACATTAGTTTATCAAGAAAATTTGTGATAGAAATACACCGGGCCTTGTTCTTGCACATCAAAACTGAAATTTGAAATAATGGTGATATCTTAATTCAGATCAAAGGGTGGAATGAGAAAGAATGTGGAATAAATCGGAAAAATGTCATACAAAATTTTCTAAGCTTACTTGTTTGAGGACGAAACAATTTCTTCTTTCTTTGCTTTGGGGGCAAAGCAAAATTTTTAAGTTGGGGGTGGTGAGTCCAAAAAACTCATGAGATTTTAATACATTTTTCGAGGTTTATAATGAGAATATGATGGTGTTTGCGAGAAGCGTGGTGAATCAACGAATTTGGGAAAATACGACATAAAATCAAATTTTAGCAAAAAATCATAAAAGCTCGGCTTGCGACATAATTTAAGTCAGCCGGGCGGAAATTAGGTGACCCGAGTGCAGGAATTTCCAGCAATTCAAGTCACGACCTCAACTCATTGGATTTGAAGAAGCGAAGAGTGAATAAAGTGAAGAGTAAAGTGACACAACGGAAGGAAGTTGAGACAAATATGAGCTTGATTAGAATAAAAGAAAGCAGTCAAATCAGAAGAAGTTCCATGTCGCGACATCATTGCGGCGTCGCGACACCAAGCGGGAATAAATGAAGTCATGATACCACCATGAGGTCGCGACAAGGGCTGACTACAAAATATAAAGAGCGGCCTTCTCAGTAAAGAAAGTCGCGACTAATTTTTGAAAGAAAGGACTTGATGTCGCGACTGGCTTGATGTGAAGAATAACACCAAGGTCGCAGCGAAACTCAATCGGACGACCCGGGGAACTAATGAAGAAGCGGGAGACCGCGAAATTCAGCGACAGAATTGAAAGTTTAGCGATGAACATGTGGAGGTCATGACAGCGATTAGAAGTTACGAAGCAAAAGGTACAGAGTACGAACGCGAGGTCACGGCGGAGTTAGAGCGGATAGAGACATCGAGCATTGAATCGAGGAAGATCGCATAGTCCACGCCTTTAGTGGTCGCGACATCAGTTACAATGAAAGAAGGTCACAACGTCCTTCAGTGGTTGCGATCCGTTGCAAGGGATTATGGTCGCGACGTTGATTCGTGCCACAGTAGGCTGAGCTAAAATCAACAAAATTTATATACACCTAAGTTCCTACCTCACTGCTTGGTAGTCAAACTCTTCTTGATATAGTGGTTTAAAGATTAGAACTTGAGGGGATGGAGTTTTCATCCTAAAAATGATTTGCATAGTACACGAAGGAGTGGAGCTCTCTATTTGGACTTTTTGGATTTGCTTTAAAAACAGTGGAAGTAGGTTGAAAATTGTAAAAACTGAAAATGAAGTGTGAAAAGTTAACTTTGAAGATTTAGGTTACTAACTTGGTAAGTTAGGGCAAAAACAAGGGTAGTAATCTCGGGTTTTATCCTCGCGTTATGACAAGCAACCTAGTCCACGGCATACTTGGGATCTATGTTTAACTAGCAAACCTCACCCTTGAAATCAACTCCTATTTGAGTCAACACGGGTAGCTTGCATCTATGGCCCCTTTACTGTTTGAAACCCTAGCATTAAATATCATTTCAAAAGCTCGTAAAGACCATCTAATGAACCACAGTGCATCTAGCAATAAGTATGCACTGTATCCTAAAGCATGGAGAGTATTGGCTAAATCAACAACATTCAAAGCTATTCGGCTCATTTGAGAAGGCCAGGGCCATAAATACGGTACTGTGACTTTCGGTACAAGGAGACTGACATGCATGCCCCACCACCAAACTAGCTTCCTTCCTCTTCAAAGAAAGGAGGCAGCCAAGCATCTCTTGAGTTGTCATCCTCGAGAGGGTGTTTAGCGGCCAGAAGAAATAGGGAAAGAGGAGAGAGAAGAGAGGAAAGTAAAACCCTAACTAAAATAAAATACTTTATTTACAAAAATGAAAACTTACAAAAATTCTTCTCTCCCCCAAATTGTTCTCTCCCAAAATTCTCTATATCTATTACAAAAAGAGAGGGGCTTATATAGGCCACCTCAAAGCATGAAAATACCAAAAAACCTACAAATTTGGCTAAGTTAAGAGACGAGAGTAATACACGAATTTGAAGTCGGTTGGCATTAATTACAAAACATGAGGCATTAAATTTAAGCTAGAGCTGAAGAATTTTAGCTAAGCGAGGAAATCACCGGGCATAGCAGCTTGGGGAAATTCAGCTAAAGCGGGTAATTTACCGCTAGCTAAGCGAGATTTAAATACAGCTAAGCGAATTTCTGCTGTGAAATTGTTAATGATAGCGAAATCGGGTATTTTAAGCTAAAAATGATTGCCTAATGGCTGGGGTGGTCTAGCGGGGGATTTGGAATTTCGCTAAGGTTGCTTAAAATTTTAAGCTAAAGGTTGCGAATTTTTAAGCAATCCTAGCGAAAATTTTAATGACTACAGGCGAAAATTCTGCTTTGTTCGATCTTCACTCACAATCAGCCCTCACGCATCCAATTTTCTTCACTTTGCCTTGGTTTTCTCATTGATTCTTGGGAATTTGGTTGATAGTGAACATTGGAATCATCTTCATGATTCATCATTTGACTGAGAATTGAACTCAGAGTGCGCGAGAAACACGCAAAACAACGAAAAATACCCTACAAGTAGCATAAGTGGTGCGAGACTTGAACACTTCAATTGGCATTAATGACATGATTAATGCAAAAGCACTCAAAACCTATCCTAATATAGGGTTCAAAATTGCACTTTTTGGGCCTTAATCAGGACATCAACCCGATGAATCGACATCGGTACGCAAAGAATGGAGGTCGCGACATGCATTAGGCCCCAATCGCGACATCATACCTAAGGGATGCAGAGACTTAAAGTCACGACAATAGTACAACTTCTACGACATCAAAATAGCTCATAAGCATAACAGTGAAGTCGCGACGTATGATTGAGGTCACGACCTCAAAAGAGCTCCCTGAGGCGAAAGGAATGTCGCGGCGCGTCATTCAAGCTAGCCAGCACGACATCAATTCACAAGGAATGAAGGTCACGACCTTCAATTCCATTTGTCGCGACGCCGGATCGAAAGGGGTGTTAAAAGGCAAAGTCCGCGACCCGGATAAAAACACGCTACGGGCGAGCGAAAAAGCGAAGTCGACGTATGATTGAGTCTCTCCCATTCTACCTCAAAGGAATCACAATACAAACAGTGAAGTCGCGGCCGAGTGGAAGAAGGAAATCGCGACATCGAATGGCTAATGCGAGCAGGTGAAGTCGCGACGTAAAGAGGTGTTCGCGACATCGAGTCAAGGTCGTGACAAATAAATGGGTAGAGTGACATGAACAAGAACAAATGGGCGAGTTATTTTTTGAAATCCACAAATAGGTGCATCGAAGTTAGGGCCCGACTTCCGAGCTGATAAATACGCGAGTACTCTTTGAAGCCGCTCTTGGCGGCTTTCGAGAAAGAGAATGCAGGTAGTCGAAGGCTCGTGTAGTTTAATTATTTTTTTTCTTTGTTTTGCTGTTATTTTTAGATTAGATTAGAGTAGATTGTTATTTCTTTTGAATTTTTGGATTTGGATGTTAGTTGTTGAAGTTGAAGCTGAATGCAAAATGTTATTTTCTTCAAATTACTACCTGGTCGAGTACGAAGTCAAACAAATTTTTGAATTCAAACTTCCGATTTTCCGATCTGATGAGATTACTTTTGATCAGGAGCTACAGTTAGTGTAATGAAGTAATTTAGAAACCCGGCAAGAACAATTTACTGTTGTTGAATTTATCCTTTTTGCATAAATTTATCAAGTCTTGAACTTGAGACTTGAATACGCCTTGGTTTTGTTTATTGATATATCGATTCAAATATTAGTGTTCTATACACCAGTAATAAGTTGTTTCATGCTCACACGATTTTAAGAGGCCCTACGAGTGACACAGAGAAGGCATTCACACAGAGTTTTGAACAATATACGAAGGGTATCTTGAACCCTAATATTGGGGATCCTAATATAAGACTCTGTAAATTCTAATCGATAAAAATACTTCTTCTCACTTGAAAGCGAGAATGAGTTGAATGACTTATCAATTAAAATGAGAGAGTTCGCTCGATTCGAGCAGGTAAGTTCAATCCCGTGTTAGCAGGATCTAATCAAGGGAAAGATAAAGGCTGTTCCAATTTTGAGGATGAGAAACAGTATAGTGTAAACAATGCTTAGCCTATGTCTTAGGGCTAAGGGTTTCTGGTCAGTATTCTGGGTATGAAGTATTGAAAAGAAAAATACCCACGTAACGAGGCAACTGGATTAAAAGTAGTTATCTAATCCTGCGTCGAGAGAAGCTTGAGGGGAAGATTAGATGATGAAATATATAATCGTGGGAGAGATCCACATGGCATTACCTTCTTCCTTGGGCCAGTTCTAAATCTGAGTTCATGAAGTAAAGCTACAGAGAGTAGTACGCGGAATTGATGTTTCCACGAACCGGTTGTATTTTCAATGCTCCCTTTAAAAACTAAGCGATTGGTCTATTTCTTTATTCTTTTTATTTTAGTTTTAAGCAATATTTATTTTGTTCTAGTTTACCATCTTTGTTCTTTCATTATTTTCAAGGTTGCTAGGAATATATCAATTGCAAATCATAGTCCAAATAGTATAGAGCTTGAGTAGTCAGGGTAGTTGATTGAGAATTCTTGAGATCTCTGTGGGATCGATATCTGGACTTAAATCCACTTTATTACTTGTTCGATCTGTACACTTGCAGAATCATGGATCAAAACTAGAAAGAAATTTATCTAGTCTTAAGGAAACCATTTTTAATCAGTATAATTCTGAAGTATAAATTAACAAGTTTATTGGCGTGTGCAGGATTAGACAATAGTCCTTTGGTAATAGTGTCATAAATTTGTATATGTCTTTCTGGTTCAGTCCACAATAGTGTCTCACAAAGGATACACTTGATGTCATCTATACTTCATGCTTGAAGGATATGTGGGCATGAACCTGAAAACACCTGAGCCACAAAAACAAAAATCAAAATGGAAGGCTCACTAAATTTGAACTAAGATAAACAATAAAACTAAAATGATAAATGAAAGACAGAAAAATTGTGCTTGGGTTGCCTCCCGAGAAGGCTGTCTGGATTCTTGTAAAGTCTGGCTTGACTCCACCAACTGGGTTGGTTGGTGTTCCTCCTCCATCTTGTTCGAAGCGTGGTTGTATCCCAATAAAATTTAGAGACATAGTCATTCAAGATCAAATTTGTGAAGTTTTTCTTCTTTTTGAACACAATGGTAGCTTTGTTTCCTTATTCAAGCTGAAAGATCTCTCTGCCTTGGACATGAGGGTTACTTCCTCAATTTTCAACTCTTTATGCAAGTCACCCCATGGAGCCTTCTCTAGAATAGTCTTTAGAATATCATCTTTTGTTGTGTCATGGGATTTATGAGAAGTTGGCTCATCTTCCATTACAACTAAGGCTTTCAAATCTTGTGCATCATCTTCTCCTCTTGTGAGTTTCTCAAGTTCTTCATTGTTTCTTGAGGTGATATCCTTATTGTAGCTCAAGTCTTCTTCTTGTTCTTCTCTAATCACCTCAAGAATGGATGGCAAGCTCTTACGTTGTCCTTTAAATGATAGTTTAGCTATGTTCTCCCTCTCATTCATGTGCCACTAGTTCTTGTATACTCATTCCTTTTTCTTGTAGAGGTTTATTCTTTCTTAAGTCCAAGTTGAGTATATGAAGTGGCCTTTGGAGTCATCTCTTCTTTCAAGAGTTTGAATGGTATGGGTTGAATTTGAATATTAACACTTGCCTCTTCCTTAGGCATTTCAGCCATAGTCTTATCCAATTCGGCCATTGCGAAGGCTAAGCCATCCACTCCATTTTAACATTTAACTCCTCTTATGGAGGTGTGTGCTGTGAAAACCTAGGTAATGTGAAACGATAGACTACCACTATAGTACAGATTGTAAGTATGGAAATTTCTCTAGATCTTGGATGACAACACGGACCACACCATTGAGTTCGTCTCATGAAATCTAGGTACATAATCGAATTTCGTTGAATTCCGAGATAGTCAAAATTTCACGTATTTCGAGGCCAATGGATGAATCATATGGCGACACTTGGCATGAAAATACGTACCATGTGGCAACTGAGGAGAGGAAACTTGGCACATGGGAAGCCAAGTGTCATACCATTCTCATGCATGCACTTTGTGGTGAGTATTGAGGCATGAGGACACATGGTATAGTAATTGCCATGTGTCAAAGTGATTTGAGAAGGATTCTCCACCAAGACCAAATTAGTTATGTGGAATAGAAGAGAAAAGAGGGAGAGAAGAAAGGAAAGGAAAGAAAAGAGAGAAAATAAGAAAAAGAAAAGGGAAGAGGAACCAGTGCAATTGAGCTTTTAGTTGCTGAACGGGAAAATCCTTCAAACAAGGAGTGAAGTTGCCTATGATTCAAGAGGTAGGGGTTCTCTCCTACTTTGGTTATTGTTTGTCTAAGGGCTTTTCAATGGCCATGAGATGTAGCTCTAATTGTGGAGTTGGACAGAGCAGTTTATTTATAAACCGTTGATAATTGGGATCGATTTTTAAGTCTGTTTAGTTTCCAAAACTGCAGTTCTGGAACTAATTTTACTTGTTGTGTTGAGGGATCTGAGTATGATAATTCTGGTTGTGCATCAAGGCTGGTTATAGACTGACATGCTAATTGTGTATCTTGTTTTTAAGGTTGGGGGGCGAAAATCCGGTTGCATGGTGATTGCTGATTGAATAATATGCAGGTTGTGTGAAAATGTTGTTGATATATGCATGCTTAATATATTAACATGGATTATGTATGGGTATGAATCACATGCAGTAGATGTAGTAGCTATGATGCTTGGTATGAAGCATGATTCTTAAATATTGCATGTAGTTCTTAGTATGCATGTAATATGTAAATACCATGTAGTGGCATCAGCGTTGCATGTGCACGGGGACATCGTGTGAAACGGGTGTGAGTGCATGACATAGTTTTTATCCAATAAATTATATCGGAGGGTTGTCTAATAAATTATATCGGAGGATGTCCAATAAATTATATCGCAGGTTTGTCTAATGGGTTTTGATATCGGAGGTTATCTAATGAGTTTTGATATCGGAGGTTGTCTAATGAGTTTTGATATCGGAGGTTGTCCAATGAGTTTCAAAAACAAAATCTTTTGTTTAGAAAACAATTTTCATACATGGAAAATGCATGTGTGGGGGAGTCGGTGAGGACTGGAGATATGGGGCATGGCATGTAGAAAAGTGCATATTTTTACTTGAATGGGTGTTAATGTGTGAATCATGATATTTTATGTGCACTTAGGTGGGTTGTAGCCATTGTAGGAGATTTTCTCTTCTAGGCATTGCTCACCCCGTCATGGGAAAATATTTTCAAGTGTTGGAGGTACGCCAGGATATGAAACACATATGAGGCCTTAGTGGTGAAGAAGGCCAGATTTATGGCTTTACTGTATTTTGTAAAATTCCGAAAAATTATCCAGTTTCTGTTAAATTTTGGGTAGTTTATTCAGTTTCTGTACATATAAGGGAAAGAAAGTTGTGAATTAAACTCCATTAATTTGTTTAAAATAGTTTGGCAAGTTTTCCCAGGTTTCATGTATCCTTTGTGAGAAAAAGGCTTTTGGGATGTTGAGTTTATTGCGTTTTGTGAAGGGTTAGAAGTGCTAGAAAGTGCTAGGAAGGCTACTAGTAGGACGGGTCACGACAAAGTATTCTCTTCCGCGACAGAGATTTATGTGTATTTCTACAGGTTTTAGGTCGCGATAGGGGTTTCCTAGTCGTGACAAAGCTTTTTCTAGTTCTGTGTCGTAACATGATTCTCAGTTTTTAAGCGATAAAAACTGTCGCAACATGGATTTATTTGTTGAGACAAGGGTTCTAGTTCTCTGTTGTGACGGCCTCCGTGACAAAGGTTTTCCTTACATCCTGACGGAAAATGATAATCGAAACCGAGGGTCGGGTATTGGCTTTAGGTTGCGATAGGTTTGGTCTTGGCTGGGGATTTCTAGGTTGTGACAAAAATTTCCTTGTCATGACAGAGAATCGTCACTGAAGGTTTTTAGGTTGCGACATACGTTTTTATGCCGCGACAGGGGTTAGTCATGACTAGGGAAGTTTATGTCATGATAGAGAATAACAATTAAGGCAGAACCTGTGTTGCGACTGAGTTTTTCTATGTCGCGATAGAAGGTGGGATGCAGGAGCTTTCTTTGTTGCGATAGGGAATGGCCACAGTAAGGGCTTTGCTGTCGCGATAGAGTTCTACCACGATAAGAGAACCTTGTTGCGACAGGGCCCTGGGTTCGCAACGATAGAGGTTGTCACAACAGGGTTGGCGCACTATAGAAAATGAGCACATGACCGAGGAACGCGTGACAGAGGTATTCTGTCATGATAGAGATTTCTCTATCGCAACAAACTTGAACAGTGACCAAAAAAAAAAAAAGACCCTAAGGACTTGGGGCGTCACAGTATGGTATCAGAGCCTAGGTTTATAAATATTTAGAGCTGGATATTTGATACTAGCAATATAGCTTAGTATCAGGAAAGTAGTAGGTATACAATTACCTATGGCTTGATGGGCACGGGTTTAGAACATGCATTCATTATGCATTTTGATGAATTATTGCGTGCTATTATTGCATGATATTGTGTTATATATTGTGTGAATTATATACTTGGTATATAGTATATAGGAAATGTTGAACACTAGGGTTAGTAAACATAACCTTAGGGTTTCGAAAGGTAAATGAACAGGTAAATTCAGGATTTGAGAATTTATAGCGGTTGGCATATGCACTGCTAGTTATTTTAATTTTTTCTATTTGACATATGTAGATGGCAAGTCGAGGAAGAGAACGCAGGGGTCGCCTACGAGGCACACCACCTGTTTTTTACCAGTAGGCCTTTGTTGAGGCTATTGGTGCCGCAGCTGCTGCCATTGCACAGGCTAGTATAGTTGGAGGTCAGGGAGGACCAAATAACCTCCAAATATTTATGGCACATCATCCTTCAGTATTCAGGGGAGGAGGGGACCCGATGGTAGCTGACCATTGGTTCCCACAGGTTGAAAGGATTTTGGAGTCCATGAAGATTACCTTTGATGCCACGAGGATCAGGCTAGCTACGTTTAAGCTATAGGGTGAATCCCAGGTATGGTGGGATTGGATTAAATTCTCAAGGGATCTAGAGACGATGACATGGGGAGAGTGTCGAGAGCTCTTCATAAGTAAGTTTTTATCGGCATCTACTAGGCATGCTAAAGTTCGGGAGTTCCTTGAGTTGAAACAAGGAAATATGACGATGCTAGAGTATGTGGCTAAGTTCTTGAGTTAGCATGTTTCGGGGATGATTATGTGGCCCTAGATATGGCTAAGGTGAAAGAATTTGAGAATGAAGTACGAAGTGAGAAAATTTGAGAATGGTCTCAAGTTATCCATCCAGCACTGCGACCTCCCGCAAACACATGACTCATGGTCTGAATGCCATGCAACAAGTAGAGAGATGATATTTATGCAAAGAAGCACATGAGATACAGGGAAGTTAAAGTGATAAAAGAAGGAGGCTCACTCCTTCAGTTCTGAGTACAGAAGACTTGAAACTACAGATTTTGGTGAGATGCGTCAGCCATCACGTCAACAAGCCGGTTTCTGAGCCATGGATGAAGACATGCTAACATTTATCAGCCTGAGGCCAGCGTATCGGGACGTCTACGCAGGCAAGGAGCCAAGAGTTGCGGGACACCTCATCCCACTATCGTTGATGCACACTAAAGATGTTCCTTCTTCCCTAGTACGCCGTGTGGGAATGTATTAGTCCTGTGGTGTTACATCGCATTCAACCATGCCAAGGCAAGTCGTAGAGGCCAGAGTATGGGTCGAGGTTGAGGACAGGGCTCACAGGCCGGGACTTCAAGGACCTAAGGCCAAGCTCACGCTGGCAGGTACCATAGATTGAGATTGCAGATCGTACTTGCCATAAGGTATGTTTCTACTCGCGCCTATGGGCAAGTATGTTGCCTGATTCGTGCATCACATTGATTTACCGCTGCATCTCAGGTGGAATGTTTTGGGCTTAAAGGTTGAATCCTGGGAAAGCAAAGCATGTGAGTTCTCCCTAGGGACTAGGTGATGATTGATCGACATGTAATGATCAGGAGTTAGAGATCTCGTGGATTCCATTTATAAATGGACCTTCGGTGACGGACATATCGCATTTTTGATGTCAGCTCTGGCACATGAATCAGTTTTACGTACACCGAGTCATCATTGGATTGTGATAGTAAGAGGATTACTCGTCTACACACACGTGTCGGTATCTATGACTCCATCGTGGGATAAGGTACGAGCGTCTACCCCTGCACTATGTACACGACTTAGGTAGCATGGATGTACATCGGTCGGGCTAGGCAAGCCTTACTCCTAGAGGATTTGTGAGATAGATTCGAAGCCCAATTTCGGTGGTTTGTGAGTATGAGGATGTCTTTTTTAGATGAACTACTGCATCATTTACCGCACAGGATGTAATCACCCCTTTGTCATTGAGTTACACCGGTATCGGCCGCCCATCTCGGCGACTACTCATGATGACACCGCTGAGTTACGGTGGAACTCAAGGTCCAATTGTAGGAATTTTGGACAAGGGTTTTATTAGATCGAGCACTTCACCATGGGGCGCTTCGGTTTTCTTTGCTAAGAAAAAGATAAATACTCCTTCAACTCGTGCATTGATTAATGGCGCCTGAACATGGAAGTTTATGGATCACAACCTATCCTCAAATGAGGATTGATGATCGGTTTGGATTAGTCGAGAGCAAGGAAAAAATCGGAAATTTCGGCCGATTTTCGCGATTTTTCGGGTTATATCGGTCGGAGGAAAAAAGCCATGGAAAATCGTTTGAAAATGGGAAAAATCGCGATTTTGAAAAATCTAAAATCAGAAGACGCCAGCGCCGATTTTTCTCATATCGAAGCATCGTGATGCTGGAGGAGCGCCAGCCCTGGGATGAGATTTTCCGACGACGATAATTTAAAAATCGACGATCGCGCTTACGCTTTCCCGCTCGATTTATCCTGTGTTTCGATCCAATCACCCAGATTATCTCGCTTTTCGAATAATCCAACGCTATTTTTGTATGATCCAACGGTTGATTTTAAATCAAGCTTGATCTAACGGTCTAGAATGATTTAACGGATATAAGGATGATCCAACGGCAGAAATAAATCACAACGGTTTTTTGACAATCCAACTATTATTTTGACTCCAAAACTTCTCTATAAATACCCATAAAAATCATACAATATCATTACAAACTCATCCATCCACATCTAACCTCCATTTCACTCTCAAATAATTTTTTATTTGTTCTTATCCAATTATTTTGAAGATCATTGGGAATTAAGGTATGTTTCTTTGTTTTATTAATTTTGCTTATGCATATTTGATTTAGTTTTATTTTGTGTTGAAGTAGTTTATAATCTATAATTTTATATTATAATTTTTTATTTTAGTTTTATAATTTGTTAATATAAATTTTTGAATTAATTATATTATTTATTTAGAACTTAGTTATTTTGATATATAATTTTCCTGCAAACTTAGTTATTTCTTACTAAGTAATAGAATGGCTACTTATGTAATGTTTGAAGTATTTTGATACTATAATCTATATTTTTATATTATAGTTTTATAATTTGATAATTTAATTTTTAGTTAATTAATTATATTATTTATTTAGAACTTAGTTATTTGATATATAATTTTCAAACTTAGTTATTTACTATAATAGAATGGGCTACTTAGGTAATGTTTGAATATTTTGATACTATAATCTATATTTTTATATTATAGTTTTATAATTTGATAATTTAATTTTTAGTTAATTAATTATATTATTTATTTAGAACTTAGTTATTTGATATATAATTTTCAAACTTAGTTATTTACTATAATAGAATGGCTACTTATGTAATGTTTGAAGTATTTTGATACTATAATCTATATTTTTATATTATAGTTTTATAATTTGATAATTTAATTTTTAGTGCAATTGCACTTATATTATTTATTTAGAACTTAGTTATTTGATATATAATTTTCCAAACTTAGTTATTTACTATAATAGAATGGCTACTTATGTAATAAGCCTGAAGCATTCTTTGATATCGCATGGATGCTTTTCAACCTAACCTGGTCAGTAGCTGCGCTGGGTCGCCTGGGCCGGGACCTCGGCAGCTCAGGGGGCCGGGATGCATCCGACTATCCGGGATTGAGGCAGGATCGCGGCACCGCTGATCTACAAACCTTGATTATAGCACTCCTCTGCAAAAACGAGAATAAAGGGGGGTCGGGCGCAGGGCCGCGTTCGCGGGCCGCTTCCGATGGTCTACAGCCGCCGCCAGCTTCGCCCCCGTAAGATCACGCCGGGACCGCGTGCCTCGATGGCACTCTCCTGCAAGAAGAACCAGAAGGAAAAAGGGCCGGCGAGGGCTTCGCCCCGCGGGCCTCCGATGCCCTGCTTCCGATTCTTCTTCGAGAGAAAAGAGAGAATGCCAGATTGCTTAGTATCGGGCGCCCCGAATGAGCGTCCCTTCCACCACAGCCCCGTATTTATAGTGTATATTATTCCCAATTTGAGGGTAGTAAGGACTTTTCCCATTGGATGGGATATATTTATTGCCTTATCGGATTTTAGAAAGAGATATTGAAGGAATAGTTTATTGAGAATTATCCTCCTTCCTTTTAGTGAGATCGCTCGATTCATGGTGGATAATATAATATCAGAATTATCCTGCTTTCTTTAATGAGAGATTTAATTAAAGACGTAGTTAGATTCACAGGATAATAAGTTATAGGGGATTATTCTACTTTCCTTATTGGCGAAATTCAATCTGATTTGCAGGATATGGGCTTTCTCAATTATCCATAACCGGCCTTTGGGCCGAGTGGACTGGGCCTTCGCTTTGGGCCGACGCTAGGGGCTTGGGTGTTTTATAGGGCCTGCCTCTCCTTTGGGCCTAGTGAGTAGGTCGCGCCATTTTCCTAAAACCTCATCGGGCTATTTCAGCTCTTGTACGGCAGTGGTGCGTGGGCAAGGGCATTATATCGCTTTCTTGTATCGTGTGGATTTACTGCCACCCTGGCCGGATTAGTTAGTGGCTTCGTGCTGGCTAGCTTGTTCGAAATGACCGATTCCAGCCGTACGATCACTTTGGCCGAGGTATTCAGCTATGAAGTTGTTGATCTCCACTACCGAGCCAGCTCGGGTTGAATCTGATTCCCTTAGGGCCGCATGGCCCGTGCTGAGCAGGATGAACCTCGCCCAAGTTATCTCGTCGGGTCTGGCCGCCGACTTGCTTTGGTCGGGCCCGATTCGCTGTAATGGCCGTGAGATAGAATGGTGTATTCGCAATGTGAATGGTCGGGCAGGAGCTCGCTCCATGAGAATCGAGGGAAGAGCTCGCCGAGTAACGATTGAGTAGAGCTCGGCTCCAAGTGAATCGAGGGAAGAGCCTTCGCCTGAGCAAACAATCGAGTAGAGCCTGCCTCGCTAAATCACGGAAGGGCTCGCCATAGTGAACACTGAGTAGAGCTCATTCATGAGAATAAGAGCTCGCCCATGTTGAGTGATAGGAAGAGCTTGTATGAATGAATAATTGAGGAGGAGCTCGTCCATGTTGAGTGATAGGAAGAGCTCGTATGAATGAATACTGAGGAGGACTCGCCCATGCTGAGGATGGAAAGAGCCTGCTAGACGAAAGTGGCGACGAGCTGGCCGGTGGTGTAGCTAAGGGCGACCGAGTCGAGCGGCGATAGCCGAGTGGCGATTGAGCCGAGTGGCGCAGCGAGTGGCGACCGAGCCGAGCGGCGACAGCCAAGTGGCGATTGAGCAGAGTGGCGATTGAGCCGAGTGGCGGCGTAGCCTGGGGCATATCGGAGCCGGCTGGGCGACGAGCCGGCGGTGATGTAGCCGAGTGGCGATTGGTAGCCGGCCGACCGACTCTCGTAGCGTGATCTCGCCTCGAGGTGACGAATCCCCGCCAAAGGGAATAAAGCTTGAGTAAAACTCGCCCATATTGATGGGAAGAGTTCGTTAATGGAAATAGCAAGGTGGAGCCACCCATCCGGGCGGCGCGAAGCGGCTCGGGCCGGTCGTCGGGAACTCGCCCATATCGAGGGAAGAGCTTCGCCAATGTGGATTTGTAGGAGGGAGCCTGGCCTGGCCCTATGCAAGGAAGGGCCTGCCAATAGGAGTTGTTTGGAGGAGCTCGTCAGGTAAACTGTTGTAAGAGCTCGCCCATGTAAATAATAAGGGCCTGGCGTAGAGCTACTGGGAGGAGCTCAAGGCCAGCATCGTCAGGTAAGAGCTCACCATGTAACACAGGAGCCGGCCGATAGAGCTGCTGGGAGGAGCCCGCCGTAGATCGCTGTAAGAGCCTCGCCATGGGGCCACAGGAGCTCGTCAAGGAGAGCCGCTGGGAGAGCTCGGCTGTAAATCAAGTAAGAGCTCGTCCATGCAGCTGGGCTAATAGGAGCCTCGTATAGAGCCGCTGGGAGGAGCTCGCCGTAGATCAAGCAGTAAGAGCTCGCCCATGTAAAACCGGCCAGGAGCCTGCCAAGGAGAGTTGCTGGGAGAGCTCGCTGTAGACTGCTGTAAGAGTCAAGTCATGTATAAGGCTGGAGTTCGCTGGCAGAGCCGTTGAGGGAGCTTCGCTGTAGATCAAGGCTGTAAGAGCTCGCCCATGTGGGGCCATAGGAGCTCGCTAAGGAGAGTCGAGAGCTCGCTGCAGATCGTAGTAAGAGTCAGCCCGTGTGCATATGGGCTAGGAGCCGTCATGAGAGCCGCTGAAGGGCCTCGCCGTAGAGCTATTGGGAAGAGCTCGCTGGCAGATCAGGTGAGCCTCCCATGTAAGAATAATGAGCTCGCTGGCAGTCAGTTTTCGAGGAGCTCAGAAGGTAGATCGCTGTAAGAGCTCGCCCATGTGGGCCATTAGGAGCTCGCCGATAGAGTCGCCGGGAGTGAGCTCGGGCTGTGAGAGACTGCTGTAAGAGCTCGTCCATGTAGTCACATAGGAGCTCGTCATGAGAAATCGCTGGGAGAGCCTCGTCAGGGTAGAATCCGTCGTAAGAGCTCGTCCATGTACATGGCCAGGAGCCCGTCAAGTAGCCGCTGGGAGAGCTCGCCGTAGATCGCAAGAGCCTCGGCCCATGTACATGGGCCAGGAGCCTGCCGAGAGTCGCGGGAGGCCCACTGTGTAGACCTGTAAGAAAGCCTCAGCCCCATGGGAATAATGGGAGCTCGCTGGCGAGAGCTGTCAGAGAGCTCAAGCCGCAGACTGTGGCAAGAGCTCGCCCATGTACACTAGGAGCTCAGCCGGGCGAGAGTCGTTGGGAAGGGGGCCTGCCGTAGACCGTTGTAAGAGCCTGGCCCATGGGGCCATAGGAGCTCGCCAAGCAAGAAATGCCGAGAGCCTTCCACAGTAGATCACAAGAAAGCCTGGCCCATCGTGCAGGGCCGGGGAGCTCGCGGCAGAGCTGCTTCGAGGAGCCCGCCGTGGACCGCTGTAAGAGCTCGCCGCACATACAGGAGCTCGCCATGAGAGCTGTCGTGGGGGGCACGCCAGGTAGCCACGGGCAGAGCTCGCCAAGCAGATTTTCAAGCGAGCTCATCCAATACGTAAATAATAAGAGCCTGGGCTGATAGAGCCGTCGGAGGAGCTCGCCAGTAGAATCGCTGAAGATCACCTCATGTAGTAATGCTAGGAGCTGGCCATAAGGATCTGGGAGAGGCTCATTGTGTGAAGATCCCAGAAGGAGTCAGCCCACATACAAGCAGAGCCTGGCAGAGCCGCCTGGAGTCAACAGCAGCCTAAGCCAATGCACAGTAGGCCTCAGTCCATCCCAGCAAGGAGGACCCAAAGCCCCGCTGGCCATGACCACGGCTGGCTACCTCATCTCGATGCAAGCCAAGGGCTCCTGCCATCAGGAATAGTAGCCTGGCCTATCCGAGCGGAGGTGACGAGCCTCTCACTAATATGAATCATCTAAGGAGCCCGCTCCGCCCCGGAGTGCGCAAGGGCTCGCCATCGAATAGTAGGGGGCTCGCCCCATCCGAGGAGGGATGGCTTCCCGCTAATATGAATGTACGGGTTGGAGCCCGCTCCACCTGAGCGCAAATGGCGGCCTGGCTAAATGTAACAGCAGCCCGCCATTCAGCCGAGGATTCCAGCCTCGGCTACGCGAATGGTGGTGAAGGAGCCCGTCGTCTGAGCGCAATAAGGGCTTCGCCATCGCGGAATAGTAGGGGCTCGCCATTCCTCGAGCCGAGGGACGAGCCGAGCCTCGCAATATGAATGGTGCTAAGGAGCCCGCCTGGCCGAGTGCAGCCAAGGGCTCGCCACCGTGGAATAGTAGCCTTGCCATTCTATGCCGAGGGACGAGCCTCGTCAATATGAATCGTAAGAAGGAGCCCGCCTGTCAGAGTGCGCCAAGGGCTCGCCATCGCGACAGCAGGGCTCGCCTATCTCGAGCCAGGGAGAGCCTCACAATGTGAATCGTAAGAAGGAGCCTCCCGGCTCGCCGGGCGCAGCCGGGCGGCTTCGCCATCGCGGAACGAGGGCTCGGGCTATTCAGTCGAGGGACGAGCCTTGGCCGGGCCATAAATCGTGAAGAAGGAGCCTGGCTCGCCGAGCGCAGTCAAGGGGCTTCGTCACCGTGGAATAGTGCAGGGGCCTCGCTATTCCAGCCAGGGACGAGCCTCGGCCAATAAGGAATGGTAAGTAGGGAGCCTGGCCTGGTCTGAGCGCAGCTCAAGGGCTTCACTACCGTGGAATAGTAGGCCTTTCGCTATTCCTGGTGCCGAGGGACGGTGGGCCTTGTCAATGGGCGGAATTGTAAGAAGGAGCCTGGCTCACCGAGCGCAGTCAAGCGGCTTTGCCACCGTGGAATAGTAGGCCTGGCCATTCTGGAAGCCGAGGGACGAGCCGCCAATATGAATGGTAAGAAGGGAGCCCCGCTCGCTGAGCGCAAATGGGCGGCTCGCCATCGCGGAATAGTAGGGGCTCGCTATTCTCGGCGCTGAGGGACAGCCTTTGTCATCATGAATTGTAAGGAGCCTGCCTGCCTGAGCGCAGCTAAGGGCTCGCCACCGTGAAGGAATAGTAGGGGCTCCGTCACCTCGAGCCAGCCGAGGGACAGCCCCTGGCAACATGAATTACTGGCGCCAGGGCCTCGTGGCTGCCCCCACCGAGTGGCGACAGCCGAAAGTGGCGACAGCCGAGTGGCGATTGAGCCGGAAGTGGCAGCGAGCGAGTGGCAATGTAGCCCGAGCTGGTCTAACTCCCCGAGGGAAGCGCGGGCCTCTGTGTGGAGGTGAGCCTGGCCACAGGAGCGCTGCCCGGCACCGTGGCCGAGCGGCACCGGGACTCGAGCCGGGTCTCGACCCCGAGGCGCGGGCCTCGTGTGGAGCAGTGAGCCTGGCTAAGGGGTGAGCAACCGCGGGCTCCGGCACCGCGGGTCGAGTGGCAATGCAGCCCGGAGCCGGTCCGACCCCTTCGAGGCAAGGTGGCTCGCGTGGGAGCAGGTGAGCCCCCGTCAAGGTGAGCGCGGGCTCGGGCGCTGAGGCCGAGTGCGGCGAAGGGAAGCCCGAAATGGTTTGACTCGGTGCGCGCGGGCCTCGCAGGTGGAGTAGGTGAGCCCGCCAAGGTGAGCGCCGTGGTTCGCGCCGTGGGTCGTGAAAGGGCAATGTAGCCCGAAATGGGTCCGCACCTCAGGCGCCGCGGTCTCGCGGAGCAGTGAGCCTCGCTTGGCGGTGAGTCGAGTCACGTGATGTGGCCATTCGACTTCCGACTTTTTGAAAGGTGCGAGCCGCCTTTACGCCGGGACGGCAGAGAATTTTGAAGCCGCTTTTGCGCAAATTCCGAAAGTGCTTGGCCTTCTTATAGATGGCGGCTTCATCAAGTATGGAGTTTATGCTTCTTCGATATTCGCCTTCCGTGCGTGAATCGAAATCACATGGTATTTAAGGCCAAGTTTGATCGTCTTCTCGCCGGGGATCCACCAAGATCTCCGTTCACTTGTTGGATTCCTACATTGTAGGAGCTGTGTTGCTCCTTCATGAGGAGGGAAGCTGTGACCTTCCCTTAACCTGCCGTGGTCTCCCGTGGGCGCTGTGATTCGCCCGTAAGTTGTTCTAATTCTTCTATCGCGTAGTTCTGAGGCGAGCGCCCACCTCGCTCGTGTTAGCTTGCCTTTGTTTCTGGGCCGTGCCGTGGTAGGCTGTCTGCGCTGCTTCGGCTGGTCCCCGCATCCTGGTGGATCGGCGTTGTTCTCGCCAGGTTCCTCGGCCGATACCATCGTGAATCGAGAAATCAGCTATATTTGTCTCAGAACCGCCGCCCCGGCTGCATCGGCGCTTAAATCGATGATGCTTTTTCAACCGAATCGGGCTGGAGCGCGTGGGGCCGGGCCGGACCCGGTTGTTTGTGGGCCGATGCATCCTGGATCATCCTGGATCGGCGCGTGGATCGCTGCACCGGGCCGATCTACAAACCTGATTATGGGCGACTCTCCGCAAAACGGTGAATAAAGGGGGTCGGCGAAATGCGCGCCCGCGGGCCGCCCGATGGTCTACGCGCCGCGGCGTCGTCGCCCGTAAGATCGTCACGATCGCGTGCCTGATGTGGCACTCTCCGCAAGAAGAACCGTGGCTGGTAAGGGTCGGCGAGGGTCACCGCGGGCCGCCCATGCCTAAGCCGATCTTTCCCGAGAAAAGAGAGAATGCTTAGATTGCTTAGTATTGGCGCCCTCGAATGAGCTGCCCCTTCCACTGGCTGGGTGGCCTCCCAGATTTATAGTGTATATTATTCCCAATTTGAGGGTAGTAAGGGATTTTTTCCATCGATGGATATTTATCGCTTTATCGGATTTTAGAAAGAGATAATAAGGAATAGTTTATCGAGAATTATCCTCCTTCCTTTAGTGAGATCGTGCTTGATTTGCAGTGGATAATATATTATTGAGAATTATCCTCGTTTTAATGAGATTTAATTATAAAGATTTAGTTAGATTCACAGATAATAAGTAATAGGGGATTATTCTACTTCCTTATCGGGCGAATTAATCGATTCACGGATACGCTTTCTCAATTATCTGGCCAACCGGCCTTTGGGCCGAAGCTGGACTGCCTTTCGGGGCCGACACTGTGTGGCTCGGTGTTCATGTGGTCCCGCCTCCTTTGGGCCTAGTGGAGCAGGCTCGCGCGCCTATTTTTCAAACCCTACTGATAATTATAATCTATATTTTTATATTATAGTTTTATAATTTGATAATTTAATTTTTAGTTAATAATTATATTATTTATTTAGAACTTAGTTATTCGATATATAATTTCCAAACTTAGTTATTTACTATAATAGAATGGCTACTTATGTAATGTTTGAAGCATTTTTGATACTTATAATCTATATTTTTATATTATAGTTTTATAATTTGATAATTTAATTTTTTAGTTAATTAATTATATTATTTATTTAGAACTACAGTTATTTTGGATATATAATTTTCAAACTTAGTTGTTTACTATAATAGAATGGCTACTTATGTAATGTTTGAAGTATTTTGGATACTATAATCTATTTTTATATTATAGTTTTATAATTTGATAATTTATTTTTAGTTAAATTAATTATATTATTTTATTTAGAACTTAGTTATTTGATATATAATTTTCAAACTTAGTTATTTACTATAATAGAATGGCTACTTATGTAATGTTTGAAGTATTTTGATACTATAATCTATATTTCTTTTATATTATAGTTTTATAATTGGAGCAATTTAATTTTTAGTAATTAATATATTATTTATTTAGTTAGAAATTTAGAAATTTAATGTTAGAAATTTAGGTATTCTTAGATATTTTAGTGATATTATTAAGCTAGATATCATGTTATAAACTTAGGTCTTACTTTTATGTTGAATTACATATATATAATGTTATTATCAAGCTATCATATACAAAGATGACACTGATTTGAATTTTATTTTCAATAAAATCACATGTAATTATAGAATGGCTAGTGGAGGTGGAGGCTCTAGATCCCGCATGAGGCATTGGAGCACCTTGGAGTGGACATAAAAATGGAACTTGCTTTGTAATTATTGTGGTTTGGCATAAAAGCTGTCGAATTATCATTGGGTTTTTAACTGGTCATACGGACCTCTCATTCAAATACTAAGAAGTGTCCAAATGTGCCACCGTAAGTAAAACAAGAAATGAAGCAACTTTTTAGAACAGAAAGGTAAAGCAAAAGCTAAAAAGCAGAAATGATATGGAAGAAATCTCGAGCTGAATTACGCAGGGCACAATGGGAGGAAACATCAGCCATCTCATCAAGGACATGGCGAGGGCGAGGAGTGCTGGATGGATGCTGCGATACAGATCCGTGGCCGACACGCACTGAAGAGCGAGATGAATATCGAGAAGCAGTACGTGCATCAAAAGCTAGTGAATGGAATAGAGATCAGGTTGCAGGATTTATGAGAGGCAAAAGAAAAATAGGTAAATCTTTATACCTAATTCATTTTTTCACTTAATTATGTATAAAATAATGTAAGTTGATTTATTTTGATAATTACAATAAAGTAGTCTCACAACTGTGATCCATCAAGACGATACAAAAAGACTGAAGGTGCTGTTCGTGGCATACTGGATCCATCACCACCAATTGCAATCTATCATTATACAAGTCTTCTACCGGAAAACAAAAAGCCTAAAAATATGTTCAAAGGTGGTTCAATTAAGGAAACAATGGAACGATTGATTAGCAAGTTCTTCATATATATGAAAGTGTTCCAATTCTCAAAAAAAAAGAGGACTCACACCATTTTAAGAATATGATTTTGTCGCACAATATAGTTTGTCTAATTATATAATATGTTTTACATTATGATCCCCATAAGGAAATATGTTTTAATAACTACCTCGAATTATATGTAGGGATGGGCATCGAATCACCATCTCCGTATGAAATCAAAAGCAAGTACTTGGAAATGGAGAAAGACATGGAAGATTATGTCAACTTGCAAAGCGGAGAAATGGGAGACATATGGATGTATAATTATGTGCGATGGATGGACTGGCCAATTAAATTGAGCATAATTAATTTCTATGGTATATTCAAAAGGAAGCACAATTTTCCTTAAATCATTGATGCACGGATAAGATTAAAGACAACAAATACATTTATGGTTTGTTGGGCCACGCACAAGGAAGTTGGAGAAGCAAATGTGGGTTCAAATTGTAATGTATAATGGATCGCATTTGTGAAAGCGGGAAAGTTGTTGGATGAAGAAATACAATCCGTATTGGATTCATGTGCAAAGACATCGCATTGATTTAATGTTTGAAGACATTGGTAAAAGGAGAGTGTTGCTCACTTGATCGAATGAGTCGAAAAGACAACCAACTTCATTTACAATCATGGTTGGTTGCTTGCAAAAATGCGACAGGTATGTGGTGGAGATATCGTGCGTCCTGGAGCAACAAGATTTGCAACAAACTATATTGCCCTTGAGAGTCTTCTAAAAAAGAGGGCTGATTTGAAGAAAGTCTTTATTAGTAATGATTGGTCATCTCACAAGCTTAGTCGGACTGTAGTTGGGCATGAGGTCGAAAGACTCATGTTTGATCATCAATATTGGGAGAAGGTGGAGAAGCTAGTGTCCATCTATGAGGCACTATAAACAAAGCGGTTTCGTGATTGTTGATTCGTAAGTCGTCCCAAAATCCATGCCATTTGTCTACGAGTTGATTCTGATGAAGGCAAAATTTAGAACGACTCAAAGCTAAAGAGTGGGTGAAACTTATTATCGCAGATCGTTGATAGAACTCTTACATCCTCTTCATGCAAAGAGTAACTAATTAATATCCTCTTCGCCGATATTCACATTTAATAATTTTATGTTTATATTATTATCGCATACTAATTCTCAATCACTATTGCAACATACTATCTAAATCCAAAATTTCAATACAGACTTGGAGTTGGTTCCAACCCTGAGCTACTTCAAGCTGTTCATGATGTTTTTTCTAAATTAGATCCTAATGCCGAAGGCCTTTCTAATTTGGAAACGAGGTAAATTAATGAGTTTCTAATTCTAATTAATTGATTCAATTTCTTCGATTATTTTTGTATTTTAGATTTTTTGACATTTTGAATTCACAGCTTATACTATTCCGTGATGCAAGAAAAGGACGGTGATCGGGCGCTAGCTGAAGGCCAGCATCAAAAATGGTTCCCCGTGAGTGTTAATCTCATTATAAGTAAATTTTTATAACTATTTTATTATTATATATTGAATATAAGTAATTTTTATTGCAGCCGAATGGTGGTTTTGTGGCGGAAATCACGCTCCAACATTAAGGATAGAGTTCGCCTTAGCTGTTCTTTCCCAAACCGCATCATCTTCAAATTTAGAAAGAAATTGGAGCACATTTGTTCTGATTCAGTACCAAACAAAGAAACCTGGCCATGATCCCAGGCCCCCAATAATCGGGTTTTTCGTTATTACAACATGAAACTAAAGATCCGTGATATGGAGGAGACCGATAAAGTTGCCAAAAATAATTTTCTCGACATTAGAAATTTCACCTCGAAGTTCGCAAGGTTAAGAGAATCAACTATTTCAATGGGTTAGACTTCCATTCTAGATGATGAAGATGGAACTCGATCCACGATTGCGCACATGTTCGAAGCAGTGGAGTTAATGTTGGAGCTGGGTTTTATCCAAGAAGTTCATAGTGAAAAAGTTTTAGTCAAGACACGAGGACTCCATTTCTAACCCCCACATCGAATTTCCATTTGATTCGTTGTCAACATAAGAAGAATCAAGTTTCATTTCAGAGATTTCTACTACAGTTGCGACTTGCTCACGAGGAGAGGTGGACCAATGATGGTAGTGATACTGAAATGATGGTGGGATATTGGGTGTATCCACAACAAAGTCAATATCCATCGAGCCCATTCATCGTGAAGATGATTTCACTCATGCTACACAAGATGAAGACCACTCTGCCCAAAGAGAATCTACCTGTGTCGAGCCATCGAAGCCATAGAGGAAGACAAATCGAAGGATGACACCATACAAATGAGGATTCGTGTCGGCCGCCTTTGAGTCAAACAGCATTGGAACTCAATTCGGCGATTCAATCGAATGAGGCCACAATATATTTCCTCCTTATACAATGAGTTACGGTCACTTCTTCTTCGTATCCTTCGTCTTCAATCGTGAAGAATATGGAATGGTTTAACTATCCTCAAGGATCCACAAAATGTCATTCCAAATTCCATATCAAAATGCAAGAAGGATTTCAAACTAGCATGTGGGTGAACCTTTCTAATTTCCTATCCACGAGAGGCTGTGGGTAGGAGTCAAATATATTTATGCATGGCAATGCTCGGTTACAATCAGACATATTGCAACACCACTGCCCGTATGAATATTGTCTCATCAAGATGGGATCCCTTCATCAAATAAATGTAATGGAGCCACATCGGGTTCTCATCATTGGTTTTAAAATGGCTATTGTGGGATGTAATTTCTCGTATAAATTAAAATGAATATCATCTTCAATAAGTGTATATTTTCTTATTTATGCCTTTTTTATAGTTCAACAAAGTATTTCCATGAACAAAGTATTTTTGTTAATTTCTTTGCATTACTGGAGTATTTTGTCAAAATATCCACCGAGATTTCTCCGATATTTCCGAGCATATTTCCGTAAAACTAAGTACCGATATATCCGTAACAATGATACTTTGGTCTGTCAGGGGCAACTGTCTACCCAAGATAGATCTCCGCATAGGTTATCATCACTGAGACATGAGGTCGACATCTCTAAGACAACATTTAGATTTAGATATGGTCATTTCCCGAGTTCACGTAGCGGATGCTCCTTCGTATTGAAATGAATGTGCCAAATGAAGATTCATGGATCCTGCACATGCATGGGTATTCAAACCCTATTCGATCACTTGTCAGGGTCTCGCTGACGCATTTTTATATACTCCAAGTCTGACGAGGAGCATCGTTCTCCAGGTTTTGAGAGACCATCAATTGTATGCCAAGTTCAACAAGTGTGAATTTTGGCTTGCTGAGGTGAAATTCTTGGGACACGTTGTGTCGGCTTCAAGTGTGTGAGTAGACCCTGAGAAGGTTGAGGCCAAGTATGAGTTAGAGAGGCCTAAGCAGTTCGTAAGATATAGCTGATTGACATGGTATTTTACAAATGGTTTATTGAGGATTTCTCCCCGGTTAGTAGCACTTATGATAAGGTTAACCTGCAATGAGGTCACAAGTTTCAAGTGGAATGATTTGAGGAGATTCCGTGAATTGAAAATGAGGCTTACTTTACCCTATTCATAGTCCCTGAAGGACAAAGGTGCCACAATGTATTATGATGCCTCAAAGGATGATCGATGGCCTTGATGTAGTCCGAAAGGGTGGTAGCTTATGGTTCTTGGAAGTTAAAGAATCATGAGCGAAATTACCCCACACATGACATGGAGTTAGAGACCATTGTCTTTGCCTTAAAGATTTGGTGCCACTACCTTTATGGTGAGTAGTTTGAGGTGTTTTCAGACCACAAGAGTTTGAAGTATATCTTTACACAGTGAGACCTCAATATGAGGCAACACAGATGGATAGAGTATCTGGAGGATTATGACTTCACTTTGCATTACCATCCTGGTAAGGCAAATGTGGTGGTTGACGCCACACCAAGTCACTTTAGGAGTACTAGCTAAATTTTAACTTCCTAGGAGTGGAAGATGCTTCGAGATCGCGGACACTGACTACAAAGATGCTGATCGCTTCCAAGGTGTTTTAGGGAGTTTAGTGGCTACGCCTTCCCTACTTAGCAGAGTTATTGAGTCCTAGGGGCAGGATGCAAAGATGGTGTCCATCAGGGATCGGGTACAATCAGGTACGGGTGACGAAGGCTGGGCCATCCACACAGATGGTATAGTCTTCGGTATAAGGGACGGGTTGTGGTTCCCCAGGTTACAGATCTAAGAGAGGAGATCCTCAAGGAGTTCAATTGCTCTCGATTTGCTTTGCATCCAGGTGGTACGGCGATGTACTGCGGATCTTTGTCGCCAGATATCGAGCGACGGGCGGACACGCTGAGATTTCGCTTCACACGCCTCAATGGCCGCGAGGTAAAATCGAGAATCGGCCTCGCATGTCTACTCCGTACCATCGAAGTAGCCGAAAGTGGAATGGAAGCACGTCACAATGGACTTTGTGACCCACTTGCCATGGACACCGTGAAGGTATGATACGGTATGGGTGATAGTGGACCGACTCATTAAGTCAAGACACTTCTAAAAGAAGGCGATGACTTCACAATTATAATTTCGCGCTATACGCGGTGGGATATTGTTCCCTACTATGCATGGAGTACCAAAAAGTCTTATGCACTCCGACGTGGATCCCATTTATGGCACACTTTTGGAAGAGTTTCTAGAAGACCATGGGGACATAGGTGATGATGAGCACCGCTTTTCATACACATACAGATGGTCAGTCGGAGAGGACCGTACAGATTTTAGAGGACATGCTACGAGCATGTGTCCTGGATCTTAAGGGTAGCTTGAGCTCTCGCACTTACCCCATGGCCCGCTACAACAATGCTATCATGAGAGTATACATGGTACCTTTATGAGGATTTGTATAGAGGCCATGTCGATCTCCGATTTATGGATGCAGGTGGGAGAGAGATCCACCACGGGTCCGGATTTGATTAGAGACACTTCTGAGAAGGTGGAACTGATATGAAGCTGCCTTCTCACGCCAAAGCCGACAGTAAGAGTTACACCGATAGACGGTGACGACCTCTAGAGTTTGAGGCGAGTGATCATGTCTTCTTGAAAGTGATGCCTAAGAGGGGAGTGGTCAGGTTCGGCAAGAAGGGAAAGCTATTGCTAAGGTTTATTAGGCCCTTCGAGGTACTTGAGAGGGTGGGTGTGGTTACATATCAATTAGCATTGCTGCCGAGCCGATTAGGGTGCTCCATGAGGTATCCCAGCTGCCCCATGCTCGAAGTATACTCCAGATCCAACCTGGCCGTAGTGGACTGAGAGAGAGCTCGCTGCCGACGCAGTATGGTACCTTCCTCGAGGAGGGACCTGTATGTATCATGGATAACCGAGATCAGGTTTGTGATGTAAGATTGTGAGGCTAGTGAAGGTTTTATGGCAGCACCGAGGAGTCGAGGAGGCAAATATGGGAACGGAGGACACGCATGCGACATCCTTCTTCAAGATCGAGGTACATGGTTTAGTCGTTAAACGTTAAATGACCGTTGCATACGCATGCATAGTATGTATGTGTGAATTTAGGGACAAATTCTTTTATAAGAATGTGAAAACCTGTGGAAGTGGTGAAATGACATCACATAAGATGCGCATCGGAAGTTCGGGAAATTCTCTAGATTCCTTTGGAGGATAAACGCGTGACTACTTGTTGGGAGCTCGCCTCACGAAATCTAGTAATATTAATCGAATTTCGTTGAATTTCGGTATAACTAATTTCAATGATTTTGAGTGTGAATGGATGAACTCATATGGCGACACTTATGAAAATATGCGCCATGTGGCACCTATGAGAGTGACACTGGCACATGGAAGCTATGCCATACCATTCTCATGCATGCACTTCAGGGTATAGTGAGGTAGATGAGGACACATGGCATAGTAATTGCCATGTGTCAAAGTGATTTGAGAAGGATTCTCCACCAAGACTAAATTAGTTCGGTGGAATAGAAGAGAAAAGAGGAAGAGAAAAACGGAAAGGAAAGAAAAGAGAGAAAAAAAGAAAAAGAAAAGGGAGGAGGAACCAGTGTCGGTGAGCTTCTGGTTACCGAACGGGAAAATCCTTCGAACAAGGAGTGAAGTTTCCTACGCTTTAAGAGGTAGGGGTTCTCTCATACTCTGGTTATTTTGTGTCTAAGGGCCATTCAATGGCCATTCAATGTAGCTATAATTGTGGGTTGGTTTAAGAACGGTTTGGTATAAATCGTTGATAATTGGGACCGATTTTTGGGTTTGTCTAGTTTCTAGAATTGTAGTTCTGGAACTGATTTTACTTGTTGTGTTGTGGGATCTGAGTATGATGGATCCCGTTGTGCTTCAAGTGGCGTTGGTTATAGACTCCATACGCCGATTATGTATGCCGCTTTTCCGCTGAATTAAAAATCTAATTCGCATGTTGACGCTTACTGAATAATACGCAGTTGTGTTAAAATAAATGTTGTTACATATGCATGCTTAATATATTAACATGGATTATGTATGGGCATGAATTATATGTAGTAGATGTAGTTACCCATGATGATTGGTATGGCTACGATTCTTAAATATTGCATGTAGTTCTCAGTATGCATGTAATACGGATTTTAATATCGGAGGGTTGTCTAATGTGTTTTGATATCGAAGGGTTGTCCAATGTGTTTTGATATCGGAGGGTTGTCTAATGGGTTTTGATATCGGAGGTTGTCCAATGGGTTTTGATATCGGAGGTTGTCCAATGAGTTTTGATATCCGAGGTTGTCCAATGAGTTTCATAAACAAAAATCTTTTGTTTTGAAAACAGTTTTCATACATGGAAAATGCATGTGTGAGGGAGTCGGCGAGGACTCGAGATACGGGCATGGCATGTAGAAAAGTGCATATTTTTACTTGAATGGGTGTTAATGTGTGAATCATGACATTGCATGTGCATTTAGGTAGGGAGTGACCCTTATAGGAGATTTTCTCTACTGGGCATTGGTCACCCCGTCGTGGGAAAATATTTTCAGGTGCTAGAGGTACGCCAGGAGATGAAACACATCTGAGACCTTAGTGGTGAAGAAGGCCAAATTTATGGCTTTACTGTATTTTTTAAAATTCTGGACAATTATCTAGTTTCAAGTGAATTCAAAAAATGTGTGTAAAAAAATGTGTGTAAGTGTGTGTGTGTGTGTAAGTGTGTGTGTGTGTAGTTTATTCACTTATACATATAAGGAAAGAGAAAGTCGAATTAAACTCCATTAATTTGTTTTAAATAGTTTGGCAAGTTTTCCCAAATTTCATGTTGCCCTTGTGAGAAAAATATTTTTGAGCTGTTGAGTTTAATGCATTTTGTGAAGTGTTAGAGGTGCCAGGAAGTGCTAGGAAGGTTACTGGTAGGACGGGTTGCGACATAGCATTCTTTGTCACGATAGAGATTTTTGCGGTATTTCTCGCAGGCTTTAGCGTCATACATGGTTTCCTGGGTCGTGACAGCTTTTCCGTTCGTGTCGCGGACAGAATTCTGTGTCGCGATAAGCGATTCTCAAAGTTTTAATTGATAAAACTATCGCAAATACGGCTTTCTTTTGCTGCAATAGGGTTCTAGTTCTCTGGTCGCGGATTTATTATCGCGAACAGAGGCTTCGTCGGCGTAAACGTATCGCCGCGACGACGTCACGATGCAGGTTTCCTTTGTCATGGCTAAGAGTCAAGTATTGTTAGGTTGCGAAGTAGGTTTGGTCTTACCGATTTTCAGGTCAGCGGCACAAAACTTCCTTCTTGTCGCGATAGAGAATCGTCGGGCGACTAAAGAAGCGCCGGTGGTCGCGAAGCATACGCTTTTATGCCGCCGGCTGTGGCCGGTCGCACCGTGCGGGAAGTTTATGTCGCAATAGAGAAAAATGATGTCCTGACATAGTTCACTACTGCTGAAAGGGTTTATTGTCACGACAAAGATCTATATGTCGTGATAGAGAAGAACTATTAAGGCGTAACCCGCGGTCGCTGGCTAAAGTTTCTTCTAATATGTCGCAGAATAGAAGGTGGGATGTGATTTACGTAGTCTGCCAGGAATGGCTACGTAAAGTACTTTGTTTTTACATGCAGTTCGGGGCTACCACAGGAGAACCTTATTATGACAGGGCAGGCACACGATAGGAAACGCACGCATGAATGAGGTGCAGGCGACATAGGTATTCTATCACGACAGAGAGTTCTCTGTTGTGCTAGACTTGTACAGTGACAAAAAAAAAAAAAAAAGACCCCTTGGACTTGGGGCGTCACAACAGATCTTCTCCATGAATTGAGCTTGAGATTTTCTAAGTTCAACCATGATTGCATAAAGGTTTGACATTTCCTCTTGTGGAGGTTGACTCACCTCATTTTTAATAAGAAACCTAAGCAACCCAACTTGAGAATAGTAAATTTCGGCCATTGATCTTGAAAATTCAAGTTGTGCGATGGTAGATTCAGCTTGAGTTCTTCTTAATTCATCCATAGCTTCTTCTAGCTCGACTCGACTGCGGGAGGATTTCTGAAAAGTGTTAGTGTTATGACTTGTGTCCCATGAGGTCTTTGAGTGATGGTCCCATCCAAAATTATGATTGTTCAAATATGGGTACCTCCATATTGAACATAATCCATCAACACATATGGTTGCCACACTTAAATCCTCACTTGATTTGTCACTTTTCGATGATGTTCATTGGTCATTTGCCTTAATCTTAGTTGTTGAGTAAGGAGGGATATTTCGTTGTTTGATCCCATGAAAGGATCCATTGTGATCGAATCCTACAAACAAATAAAAAAAACACAAATTTCAAAGAAAAGAAAGCAAAGAGAAAAAGATAGGCACAAACAAGAAAAACAAAAGAAATATCCAAAGTAAAAAATGACTACTTGGTATCAATATTAGTAAAAGCACCTAATCTCGCAACGCACCAAAACTCGGAGCAGGTTTGAAAGTGCTTATATGCAAGTGCACGTGTTGCCTCGGGCGTAATATAGCAAGATGAAAACTAAGAGTATCATTCCTACTCTGAGAAAAGGGGTTACTACACCGAAATCGGGTAAGTCCTATCTTTTATCCGAATGATGGAATGAGGGTGAAATGAGAATAAAAAAACAACTAATAAAAACTGGTAAAATCCTAAGCTACCATGCAAGGGGATGTGAAATAAAGTAGAAAAAGCCTAGGTTTAGATTTCATTTAGCTAATCATTATGCATTAGTCTAATTTATCCCCAATTAACATTCGCCAATCATCACTATTAATGGTAAGTCCTTTACTATCGCATATGTGAATCTCTCACAATAACCTACAATCTACTCTTTTAGAACTAGGTATTTTGCATCTCTACTCAACCCCAAAGTCCTAAAAATAAACCTGAGAAACCTTAATTACCACACAAAACCCATGAGTATCTCTAGTCTATGGTGAATTGTGATGTTCTAATCATTGTCTAATTCAACTCTCACTTTTCAGATATCGAATTGAACCACAAAACATGTTAATGGTGATCATTCATCAACAAGCATGAAAAATAAACTAGAACATTTAATAGAACTATAATCCAAACATCAAATAGAGAGTAAATCAAATCCCAAATACATAAATCATAACTAAACTACATCTAAAACCCTAGAAAATAAATTTAGTTCATCAAAGGGGAAAATACAACCATAGAAAAGAGGGAAAACATGAAGAGTGAAAGAAATAAACTAGTTGGAAGCCCAATCTCCTCTTCAATCTTCTTCCTTCTTCAATCTATCTTCTTCCCCAAAAAGAGCTATGCCCTATGGTGTTTCCACCCAAAGGGACTTTTCTCTAAAGCCCTTATCACGTTATATTTATAACCCAATCAAAGAAAGGGCATGAAAAAAAATGGGCTTTAGCACTTTGGGCTCCAAAAGGCAAGCTGCGGCGTGGTAGATCTACACTGTAGCGTGAAGGAAATGGGTGGCTATTGGAAAGTTATAGGGTTAACCATGCTACAAGGTGGTGTGCAGCACTACAAATAAGGAGGCACACTCACGCAAGTGAGTTGGCTTGCAACCCTCAAGAAGCTACAACTTTTTATTTTTGCATCCTTCACTTCAAGTTGCCGTAACTTGCACATCAGGACTCTGAATTGCATGATTTTGGTGTATTTGAAATGCCCTCGGAGTCTAGAATGTGCCCATGCCAATGAGGGAGCCATGGAAAAACATCACACAGACGAAATGATCACATGTTTGTTGCGGCTACATGATGACTATGCCTATTTCTCTTCGATTTCTTTTATTTCTTGTCATCGGTCGGGTTTAACATAAATAGAAATATCGTAGTGGATTAGAGTACTTATTTATATCAAGTAAAACTACTGCACAACTACAAAATATGGAGATAAAATGAGTATATAAGAGATACTCATCAATGCTACCATAAGAATAAGAAATTAAATGATATAAAATGTTTAATCTTACTAAGTGACTTTTCAAATAAGTTTCAAAACTAAAATAATCCATAATCATGAACTTAATAGTTCAAAAATCCAATATAAATTTTGAATCAAGTCTTAATGATGACAAATTCCTCAACCTAACCATCACTCCTCGCATAACTAGAATACCTAAAAATAGTCAACAAATGAGAATGAGCTTGAAGCCCTAAAAAGTACATTAATACAGTCCATGGATCAAATTGTGGACCTCGCTTTTTTGGCTATTATGCGTTCCCACTATAAAGGTGAGACTTGTTTTTATTTTTTGAAAAACCATTTTAAAACGGTTTGGAGCCACTACTTATTTTTGTTTTATTTAAAATGGAAAACAAAATAAGAAAGAAAAAAACCCTAAATTTAACTCATGATGGAAAAGCAGGTCTGGGAAAAGTCAAATCTAGGTTTTAGGGTCAAGTACTTACTTATCGGGAAGATACGGTAGCAATTCGTAGCACTCCTCCAAACCTTTAAAGTCGGGTCTCTACTAAACAAACTAAAAAAAATGCATATTTTGGCTAATCGATCAACAAATACCAAAGAAAATTAATAATACAACAATATAGCGTATATATAAACAAATGGACATATAACAAATAAATAAACAAACAAAGTTAGATGAGAAAATGACTACTTGGGCTATAGATGTCCAAAGCACTATCATCAACAAAGACAATGTTAGTGCAATAATAAAATACGAAATATTCACAAACAATTAGAAATTGGGTCATATATTAGATGTCAAATTATTTATTCAAATGATACATGGAACATAGGGCCACACTCAAGCCCATTTTTCTGTTACACAAATTAACTAAACAAGATTCCATTTTATAGGAATTGTATAATTAATCAAGTGTTAAGAATTTTTGAAAGCTGATTTAAGATTTAAGTTTTGAAAATCAAAGTCTGAAATTGAAACTTTTTAAATTGGGAATTCCTTAGCTAAATTCTGAATTCTGGAAATTTTTGAATTTGAGATTTCCTTTGAAATTAGACCTGAATTTTAGAAATTTGAAATTAAAAATTAGAGAACTTGAATTTTGAAATTAAGAAATTGTAATTTTGAAATTAAAAACTTGAAAATTTGAAAGTGAAAATTTGGGGACTTGAATTTTAAAATATGAAAATTGAGAATTTGAAATTCTGTAAATTAGAATAAATTAAGATTGAAAGTTTGATTTGTTACATGGGTTGATCAAAGAGCCTAATCAAAGGGCCTAAATGTTGGCGTCAAAGGGCATGGTCAAAGGACATATTGATAAAGCCAATGGGTTTACCAAAGACCTGACCGGCCCGTAAACGGGTTAGGTCAAAGGGCCTAATGGGTCTTGTTAAAGGGCTTGGTCAAAGGACTTATGTGCTTGGTTAAAGGACCTAGTCAAAGGGCATAATGGGTTGGGTTAAAGGACCTAATGGATTGGGTCATAAGTCATAATAAGTTGCTCAAAGGACCCATGGGTTTGGTTAAAGGACCGAGTCAAAGGGTCTAATGGGTTGGGTTAAAAGTTTTAATGGGTTGGTCAAAACGGACTCATGGGCCAAGTTAGCGACTTAGTCAGCGCTGACGGTTAAAGGACCTAGTCAAAGCAGCTAATGGGCCCCGGCTCCAAATACCTCACCTCATATGTCTGGCTAGAACCAACTTTGTAATAAAACTATTGTCATATTAAAATAATTTACAAACCCAAAATTAAAACCATGTATAATGATACCTAGAAAATAATAACATTAAAACTAAAACATAACATGCAAACATGAGGGCTCATAAACATTAATTAATCAGAGATAATGATGGTAGGAAATTACATAGAATAAATACAATACACAAGAATCAGAACTATGAGAAATTACAGGCAATAAATTACACTTAATAAATTCATGAAATCTAAAAGCAATAAAGAAAGAAAATAATTGCATGGAAATTATGAACATTAAATTACACTGAATAGATACATGGAAATGAAAGCAAAAAGTAATAATAATAATAATAAAATAGGGAATAATGGGCATAGGCAATAAACACCAAAGATAAATTAGTCATAAAATTAAAGTTTACACAAACATCAATAAGAATTAGTGTTTTTACCATAGCTATTCAGACACAAATGGGACCCATTTCCGAACTAATACCCATCCTCAAAATCATGAAACCTATCTCCAAAATCGATAGAGCCACCACTCTTACACCAAATCTAACACTACTACCGATACTGGCAGTTAATCTTCCCTAAATGTTTAAAAAATCAAAGCCCAAACTTTGATGCTTGAAAAACACAAGAGAAATAAAGTTTTGAAACTTTAATGCTTAAATGCCAATGCGAGTAGATGAAGAATAAAGAAAATTTGAAAAAATAATAAAAAGAAAAGTCTTGAATGTCTTCAATCATCCTCACCTACCTTTTCATGCGTTAATAGAAAAACAATTCACCAACCTCCCTTGCATCATTCCTTTCTAATGAATTCCCAAATGTGATGACCCACAATCCCTAATAAATTGGTAAAATAATCACCAAGGCATGTATCCCTTGCAATACCTACCTAAGCATTTTCGATATTTTCAAAGCTAAAATTGATATTTGAAACATATGAGTGCAAGCAAGATAAGAAAAAATACAATAATAATGACAGTGCAGTTCAATATGCTATGAGACTCACTTCTATGAGCAAAGAACACAATCAAATCATACAATAAGTTAACTCATAAAAAATAAAAGTATATTGTCTAGATAATGCAAAACTATAAAATGATAACGTAGAAAAACAGTAGAATTCAAGAAGGGATACATGAATTATAGGAAAGATATCTCTATGAACCCCAAAAAACCAGCCTCGCCCCAAGAAATTCCTCTTTCTCCAATATGCAGGCCCCTTTAACATTCCTCTAAAAAAATAGTATGCTCATTCCCTTAATTTTTTTCTTCTCCCTTTCTACTATATTCTCTAGGAAACGATCTCTCATTCCAAGAAAATAGTCCCTCTCCCCCCAAGAAATCACAGCTCTCTTCCTTAGGGTAATCCCCAGGGTCTCCTGGATGGTTGCCCTAAGAAAAGAAGCCAAAACACACTCATTCCCTTTATACCCTAAGACCAAACTACTAAGGCCATCATCACCTTCACGTGGCCACCTCTCTCTAGCCAATATTTAGCCAAAAAAAAAAAAAAAAAAAAAAGCTCTAAGGTTAAAAGGAAAAAGACAAGAAGACCCTCAAATGGGGGTTTACAAATATGTTCATTTTTTATAAAGTTCATAAGTATAACAAACACGAAAATAGAGTGAAACGAATGCGTGAAAAGTTAGTGAAATGAGATAAACTCTATCAAAGAATAAAGGAGAACCCCAAATGAGTCCAATAAAAAACACTAGCATGCTCAAACCGAAGCAACTAAAGGTGCTCTAAAAACACTTCAAAAGCAAGCAAATAAAAAGAAAGGGGTCTGGGGCATGCCACCAAGGTCACAATGAGTCTAGACTTCCAAATGGTCTCCAAAAAGTGGCCTAAAAGAATCGATGTCAAGAACAAGTAATGGTCAGATTAATAAGGAATGAAATAATGAACATGTAACGCCCCAAAAATACCTTAAAATTTTTATAATTAAAATTATTATATATTCCGGGTATAATTGAGCCAACTTGGGTATTTTTCTGGGAATTGCTAAATGAATATTGATTTAAATAATTATATACTAAAATGAGAAATTTATTGAATCCGAAATAAAACCCAAGTGAAAAAAATATGGAAATTGTAAAATGGGGACCTAAGGGCCACACTGTAAATAAGCTTATATGTCTATGAAAATTAGGAGAAATAAATGATCAAGGAAAAATAATAGGAGACTTAAATGAAGAATAATAGAGAAATGGAGGGACCTAAATACAAAAAGAAATAAAGAAAAAGAAGAAAAAAAATCAAGGAAATGGCATGTAGCATGTAGGAAAGAGTGAGGAGGTTTCCTCTTTTTAAAGTACGATTAAAGGTGATCCATAAGAAAAGGGAAAAAGAAGAGAGAGAGTAAGGCAAACCATTTTTGAAAGGAAGAGTTAGAGAGAGAGGCTCTACCTTCTCTCTAGATTTTCCGACGATCGGACCATCGGTTTCCGGCGAAGCAAGAGAGAAAGTCCTTCCTCGTGACAAGAGCTGCAAGTAGAGACCGGAATTAGGAGTTTCGACAAACTCCAAGAGGTAGGTCTTCTCCTACTTGGGTTATTTTCTACCCTAAGGGTTGTGTGGTGGCTATCTTGCCCTTAGGGGAATGTTTGGTTGTATTTTAAACCATGGGAAGCTGCCACATTGTGGTAGTGCACATTAGTACTGATCCTAGAGCTGATTGGGTAAGAAATAAAGGGAATTCGATAGTGAGTCCTTCTGGTAAATTGTAGCCACATCAATGAAATTATTTAGACTTTGAATTTCTAATTTAGACCTCTTTTAGACAAAGTTATGGTCCTTTTTCCGGAGGCCAGCTGCAAGCTCAGTCACCGGGTTAGTCTGGTCACCAAATTTATCTTTAGAGCCGATTTTGACGAGAAATAAAGGGAATTTGGTAGTGAGTCCTTCCTCGATAATTGTAGTCACATCAATAAACTTGAATGTTAGGCTTTGAATTTCAATTCGAACCTCCGTACTTGCTACACTTTCACTGGATAAAGGTATCTGGCTAATACACTTCCTTGGCCAAAGGCACCTCAACCAAGGCACTCGACTAGCCCAGTCAGGGTCAACTGTCACGGGCCACTACTGGTTTGATCACGCGTGACCCTTCAACTCGTAAAGTCATGTAACCCTTCAACCGACCGCTTGGGGGTGGTGTTCGGGACTCTATGGAAAGCCCATTGAGTCAAGAATCCATTCATATGCAGCCGGAGGACAATAGGTGAGCCTCAGACAGGTCAGCTGAGCCTCGGCTGTCAGTCGCCCTACTGGCTATTTGACTATGTGTGACCTCCAACTTTGAAAGTCATAACTTCTTCATCCGACCTCCGTTTTGAGTGTTCTTGGACTCTATGGAAAGTCCATTGAGTCAAGATTCCATTTGTATACCTGTGGAGGATAGTGGGTGTCAAGACGAGCTATGACAGGTCAGGACACCTCAGCCAAGTCAGGTTAGCTCGGTTGGGATTGATTACGTGTGACCTCCAACTTCAGAAGGTCATAACTTCTTCATCCGAACTCCGTTTCAACTGTTCTTGGACTCTATGGAAAGCCCATTGAGTCAAGAATCCATCTATATATAGCTTGTTAAAATTGGAACTCAAAATAAACTCCAAAAATCAATCCTAACCAAAACCACTAGCACACTCGAATAATATTGTTCTAATGAGCCGAATACAGTCGATTTGAGGAGGAAAAAGCCAAACTGAGATTGAGATTCCGAGGAGTGGAATCAAAGTGCAAAGCTATTTGGGTTTGTTCTACTGACTTCTATTCCACGTTTCAATTTTTTCCATGTTTGTTCTATTTTTTCCTATTCTCGTTTCAATATTTGAAATGCTTGTTCTAAATGCCTAAGAAAAACATATCGAATTGTTTTAAATGATTTGAAGAAATTGATTGTAAAATGTTTGCATATGAAAATTGCATGACTATTGAAAGTGGAATCATTTATACAAATGTACATATTGTAATCGTACTTTGCTATAAAAGACGAACGCCCATTAGAATTTAAATCATAGTTCTTCGTGATAAGGATAGGTTAGCATACCAATAGGGGTCAAAATAGCGCATCGACCATCAGATTAATGCGTTTACCTGACAAGAAATCAAATGGATCAGATCGGTAGTGTTCACAATTAATCACTTTTTTTAATAACTAGTCATCAGCCCAAATAGGATCAGACCGTTATAAAACTGTTATATCTTTACAAATTCTCAGCGGATCGCCGACTCGAAGTATCCCTGAGATATATCAAGACATAAAGTTAAATTGGCATGGCGTGAACTCTAATTTGAATTAGTAATTGAATTGAATTGCAGAATTGAATAGAATTTGTGAGCATAATTGAATTGATTTGAGATTGTGAAATATTGAATATGAAAGTGTATTTTTGGGATGATCAATGAACCATAACTGATTGTGGTTATAAAAACAGAAGATGTGGATACTGAGATTAGATCTCACTCATGGGATTTAAAGCTTAATACAGTTCCCATGATTTGATGTAACAACTGGTAGCTGGATCAGAGAATCCATTTGCATTAGGCTAGCGCATTGTTTTATCAATGCGCAGGTACCGAGTGATAGATAGTGATCGAAAGCGGACCCAAGATCCAGGAGCTTCGAGTCATAAAGAAGGAAATTTTGGAGTATGCTCCGACATGTGCATTCATTCCATGTTTTCTTTTGAACTTTGATATTTTGCAAAAGCATTTTGAACTCTGAATATCTATTTTGTAAATTAATTTGGGAAAGGCAGGTGAATGCCTTCACCGTGAAATGCATTTTGTTAAAATGTAAATGTTTGCGGCTTCGCCCTAAATTAAAATCGCTTCGCAAAGATTCGATTCAATGATCGGGAAAGCGGATAACAGAGCATCCCGGATGGCTCAACATCCGCTAAAACGGACGCCGGAAAAGAGGTCCCACATAACATACATAAGGAGAACCTACACTTGCTATACGAAGGCCCTAAGGAGCAAGACAAGACAACTACACGATACTTAAGGAAAGCTCAAGCTAATCAAAAACTCAAAAGATGTCCACATCCGTCCAAAGGCTCTACTAGCAAGGGGAGAAAAAAATATAAGTAACTCAACTAAACTCGTGGATAAGGAAAGAGAAGTGGGTGAAGTCGCTTACACAAAAGAAACCCCAAAGAAAATTAGATATATGGGAGAAGAAAGGTCATAATCGCAATGACAAGAATGATGATATAAAATCTAATCTAAAATGACATGAATAACTCAAGGCTAAGATGAAAATGAAATACTCTAAGATTAGGGCACTGTACAACTAAATAGAGAAATGTTGAAAGATGGGGGCGGCATTGTACGCCCAAAGCAAGAAATACTAAAAGATGGGGGCACTTTACGCCCAAAGCAAGAAATGGTCAAAGATGAGGGCACTATATGCCCTAAAAAAGGAAATATTGAAAGATGGGGGCCCTGTACGCCAGAAAAAGAACTACTGAAAGATGAGGGCACTCGTATGCCCTAAAAAAATAAATACTAAAAGATAGGGCACTGTAAGCCCAAAGAAAAAAAAAAATACTGGCAAGATAGAGCATTGTACGCTGAAAAGAAATAACGAAAGATTTATTTAGTACCATACGCCCAAAAAGAAATACTAAAAGTTGGGCACTGCATGTTGAAAACAAGAAATACTAAAAGATGAGGGCATTGTATGCCCTAAAACAAGAAATACTAAAAGATGGGGCACTGTACGCCCAAAAAAGAAATGCTCAAAGATGAGAGCACTATATGCCCTAAAATATAAAAATATTCTCCGTCCTCTCTCTCCTCCCTCCTCATCTGGAAAGATGGGGCATCAGACACTGAAAAGAACTATTGAAAGATGAGGGTATTGTACGCCCTAAAAAAACCATTAAAAAGTCAAGCATGCCTGGAAGCAAGAAATACTAAAGGATGAGGTCACTATACACCCAAAGAAGAACACTGAAAGGGGGACACCCTAAAATAAAGATCGAATCTCTGAAAGAGGATATAAGATAATATATAAAGGAGGGATGCTCCCGATGATCTCTCAATGAAGGGGAATGCCTTATAAAAAAAATCCTCTAGTAGGGGAATGCCATAAACAAACATGTAAAGAGAGGGACACTCTAAACAACTAATCAAATGGAAGTAAACAATCTATCGATGAAAATTCCTAAAATTAAACCTAGACAAAGGAGAGTGATATAAAACCTAAAGAAACTAAAGAAGTCATCAAATGAAAGCTGCAACCCGAATGAACTCAAAATGAATAAGTGGGGGATGTCAGAGAAAAGCTCCGATAAGAAGAAAACCTTAAGCAAATGACAATCGGTTACTTTCAATAACTCTACCAAGAAGGTATGCCTTAGCATATTAACTCACAAGTAATGTTTAAAATGGATCAACTCATGAAATCAATGTATGTATGATAATCTTGACGAAGGGTAGCGCCCTAATGTCAATGATGATAGCTATTACTATCAAATCTATCTGACTTCATATAAGCCTGAGGCTATAGTAAATGCCAATCCTTGATAATGGCAAAACTTGCATATCATAATATTGATCTGATGGAAAATCCAAAAAAAAAAAAAAATGAACTCAATACTAAAAAGTCAACTGGCTATTAAATACTCTTATTAGGAAAACAAGACATGCATCATAACTTCATTCGACCAAATCTATGACTACAACCCTAGCATTTGAATGTGCTATTGAGGATAGTGAGATGCTAACTGGCGTTCCCTTCCTAGAAGAACATCAGGCTCAAAATCTTATGAAATATCTCTATGCTGCTCCAAAAGGTCTAGTAGTAAGCTAATATCACCGAATCCTACATACTATTGATGAAACCAAATCATTGATCAACTGAATGACTCAAAACACATATTCAAGAACCGTAGTAATCCCAAATTCCTTCGAGTTGACAACAATGTGCATAGTGCTCGTAATCAACTAATAAAGATACAACCAAAACATCAAGGAACTTGATGATCTTGAGGGTGGAATCATGTCTCTTGTGAAAATCAACTGAATCTCATAAATTTGAAATCCCAATCGCAGGAAATACCCCAACATGTAAAATCAACATATGACACTATGAACATAAACCACCAAGAAGTCAACATAAGGAATCTACCAACACCTCGAAGAAATTACACTAGATCATATCTCATATGAATAATCCAACTGATAAAGCGTCATAAGATCTAAAGAGTAGAACTATGTCTCAATACAATTAATCAAAACTGATATAAATATGATAATCTCAAAATGGGGGAATATGCTCTAATATGCAAGGTCTACGAACTATTGTAGGGACTATCTCATACTTAACAACAATCATCCAATCTGTCTCGATAATAATCCATTGATCCAAGAAGACATATGACTATCTCGTAGGTACCCACTAAGGATTGTCCATGTATCATAATGTGCTCCCCCGAGAAGGTGGAGTGTATAATCAAATCTTGATAACATGTTGCCAAGAGGGAACATGATAGCAACGACTATCACAAACTCAAAATATGCTCTACCCCAAAATGATGCTATCTCAAAATCAATGGGAACAATCAAGTCAATGAGAACAATCAAACTTAGAGGAATTTCCCCACTAGTGTCTCATTTCAATCCAAAGAAAAATGGATATGCCTTAGTATAGCAACCGATGTAGCCTCAAAAGCTCGCCCACTCCGAAAGTATGGATGAAAACAATCATCACTAAGGTAAATCTATCGAGAATCATATGTTATCCAAAAACTATGTAAACCAGATCCATGAACTGTGAGTGATTGTGTCACCGAGATATAGTAACACCATACCACTAAATCAATGTCCATCATCAAACTTCAGTGACCCTGGCTATCATAAGTCTACAACCTCCATAGAGTGAACATATCTGAAATCTAGTATACCTCAAAGTGAAGGTCGAGCAACATCAAATGATCATCAAATCTACTAATCATCTACATCAACTACTGAATGAACCCTAATCATTAAAGAAGTATCTTCTAGGAGAAGGAGCATTATGACACCATATATCCTGTCGGATCTCAAGCACCTGCCCAAGTATAGGCTGACGAAGATAACATTTGATCTCATGGCCTCAAGTGGTCTTATGACTTGATCAATGCAGTTTAGGGTACTGGAGAGCACAGGATCAAAGGAAAACTAGGCTTAAATATCCAATGATCAAATCCCTTGCCCTCATGTGTAATATGCATAATATCAAAAAGATCTCATAAGCCATGGCCTAAAGGACGTCTAATGTAAACACATCAGTAAGGAAATCGAGGAATAACATGAATGTATCAATGATGGTAGGGAGTGAGGAATAGTATAGGCTGATCTATATGATATATATGAACGGTGGGGAGGAAGTAATTCGACATGAAATTTGATCAATAGAAATAAGAGTGATGCAGGCAAAGACTCGACATGATAAAAAAAAAAAAAAAAATGAAAAACAATGATCAAAAGGAAAGAAAATAAGCAACAATCGCCTAAAATCAAAAAAAAAAAAAATACGTGAGAATGGTCAACCACAACGGACGGACGACGTGGTTATATAGCAACCTCGAAATGCGCGAGAAAGCCATTTATCTCTCACCGCCAAATATATACAAAATAGACCCAAAGGCGCGGGGTCCAGAAAGCCTTTACATACAACCTCCAAGATCAAATAAATTTCAAAGACAACCATCAATGGTCAATACATGTTCATTTCTCGAGAAACATACTATATACAAGTGCAACACTATTTTCTTTCTTTTTTTTTTCCTTTCCCTTTTTTATTTTATTTTATTTTATTTTATCATTCATAGATAGATATACTCTCAAAAAATGATGTATAAAGAAACTCTCTTTGATAGGATAACCCTCTCAACTAATGATCTCCAATTCAATGTATATAAGATGAGAATGGAGAAATGATATGACCATCCCCTATGCAATGAGATGTGAAAGATCATCACTTATGATAGGTAAAGAACATGAAACCAAAGAAAAAAGATTATGTGAGGAATATAAAGCAATGAGGTTTGATAGTGGATGATATTGATATGACCACATAATAGGGAAAAAGGCGGGTCAATAAGTCTATGGCTCATGAAACTCCTGAAAACAACACATATACAATAGAGGGCCCTTATCCTAATGTAGAAAGTAAGCAAGGCTATAAGAAATGAAAAGCTATAATGCTCATGTGAGGTTCAAGGGCTAGTAACTGTAAATGCTGTCCACAAATGGTGATAGTGGTACTTGCGGCCAACCAACATAGTGGCTACCCATCCTGCAACCATGATCTCAATTTTCATACTTCCTCAACGAATCCACGTCGGTCGATCCTAAGAAGTAATGAGTCAACCAATCATTCTACCTCCCTCTAAGATCAACTCTCAAATGACATGAGGTCTAATCTAAATGGCTCGACATCTCTAATATGAGTCAGAATACCCAGTGAATGGGACGATAATGGAAAACTCCGCACCATGAG
Organism: Tetrastigma voinierianum; assembly: GCA_016808115.1. Classification (NCBI taxonomy): domain Eukaryota; kingdom Viridiplantae; phylum Streptophyta; class Magnoliopsida; order Vitales; family Vitaceae; genus Tetrastigma; species Tetrastigma voinierianum. The sequence goes on from JAEQBH010003597.1 coordinate 174,584, forward strand.
TCAAACAAATACTTGGAATGCTCCAACCCATATATGAACAATTGACCATCTCATTATCATCCAACACCTCTACCTTAAGTCCAAAGTTCAAATAATCATATCTATCTGATCTCCAATAGGACGAAAAGTCTAATGTCCTCCAATGGTTCCTCTCTCCTCCATGAAAAGCTCATATCTAATACCCTAAAAACTCATTATTTGTGTGTCATCTCCACCAAGAGCTCTCATGACTAAACTGCAAAGTCTAAGATGTGATCAAAGACATCTAATACCAATGAATCTCTCAATATCAAGCATCTAAAAGTTGGTACTATAGGTGATCTGTCATTGTCATCCCAAATAATGGTCTTGTCAAGTACCCTCATCTATCCCAACCTATGCTCAAGTCCTTATCATCTATGGGATGCGTAAGTCCATCAAGTCTAGATAGGCATGGCACATAAGGTTGTGGTGGTGTCTGATCAAATAGTATAACCTCCTATGTCCCGGCCTTTCGAACCAACTGCTCATCCATCATTTATCTAAGGCTAGATATGCTCTTAAGAACTAAATCTATAACTATAGTGAACTGATCCATGGTGACTGTCTACGATTCCATGTCCACTCTGATCTAAGTGCTCAAACAAGCAAGCATGCAATAGCCTCTAACTCTAAGTGAAAAGCCCCAAAACTGAAGCGGAAAAAGAATCTTGAAAATGCGTAAAGGGAAAGGATAAGAAGCATTATGTGAAAGGCACCAAGTGAACACTACGCTGATGAGTTGTACAAAAAGGGATAGACTGACACAACTATGAAAGATGATCCAACTAGAACTTGAACTCATATCAATCTCTAAGCAGTGCTCATTACAAACTGGAGGAGGGAATACTTGACCCAAATGTGACTAAAGTAGCCCTAGAGGCTCATCATAATCGACGGTAAAAGAAGCAATCTTAGAAAAGGATCCAAGCTCAACCTCAGATGGTTAAGGCGCTTTAGGAAAATGGGGAGGATCCGGGTTACGGGTCCTAGCTGCGAAGGCTATCAAATTGGGTATGAGCCACAACTCCTCAAACACTCGAAGATGATCTAAGGTGCACAATGGGATGTGGTGCATCCAAAAAACTCCAGCAAACTACACTAAGAAAGCACACTCGTCACATAAATATCATAAGTAAAATCTACCTTTTAGGTTATACAAGTCTTCACAAAGATTGGGCTCCTATCAACATCAATATGTCACTCACCTCCACGTTCCAAAACATATATAGCCCATCACTAGACCTTTACTCCCATCACTAGCCTGGTCGACCAACAAGAAAAAGGAGCAAAATAAGTTCCAACAAAACACCAAACACAAGAACAAAAGAAAGAAAAGGTCGACCGAGACTAGGGAGTTGGAGATAAGGGAATAGATGCTTGTCCCACACAAATAGGCAAGACATGAAATTAAACAAGAGAAGAGTGGTCATACAACAAACAACTAAGCAAAGAGCAGGTATATCATCCAAAGCTACACACAAATTAAGTAGGAATACAAGATAAGCAAAATGAGTATATAGTACATATAACATGCTGAAAGATTGATTAAGATAAATATACAAAAGAGAGGATCAACATGTCAGGATGAATGAGATAAATAAACAATGAGACAATACATGCAAAGATGAAATGGGATAACATACAACAAGTATAAATCAACATGCTATAAGAAGTAAGGCAATCAACCCATATAATCAAAAATATCAAAATGGATGAAATATGTACCAATAAAAATATACAAGTGAAGAAGCAGATAAAATATCATACAACAAGAAGAAGTAAGCATGTTATAAGAACGATCAAGTGAAACAATCAACATGTCAAGATATGGAATGTACAAATAAATAGTGAGACATGGATGTCAAGATGGAAGGAATTAAAAATGATTATACATAAGTGATGCAACAAGATGAGTAAAAGAATCAAACTACATAAAGCCAATAAAACTAATATCTCAAATAAATATAATAACTGGCTAATGATAATCATATAATCAAATTTAAGTATGGTATTGATAGTCTAGCATGCAAATAGCACAAAGAAGGTATCCATCACTTGATTAATCAAACCTCTCACATTTTCCCCAATTTGTGTTCAAGGTTGCCCCTCACTATCCCTGGTGGAGTTGCCATTTTATGGACCTTGTATTTTTTGCTATTATGCGTTTCCCCCTAAAAAGACAAGACTCATTTTTAGTTTTTGAAAAACCATTTTAAAAATGGTTTGGAGTTACCATTTACTTTTGTTTTATTTTAAAAGGGAAACAAAATAAGAAAGAAAAACCCTAAATGTGACTCTTGATGCAAAAAGTAGGTCTGTGAAAAACTAAGTCTAGGTTCAAGGGTCAAGTTAGTCATCGAGAAGGTATCATAGCAAACCACAGGAATCTCCCAAGCCTCCCAAAAGCCTGCCCTACTAAAACAAACTAAGGAAAATGCAATTTTTGGCTAATCGATCACCGTATACCTAGTTAAAGGGCATGGTCGACGAGTGTACCGGGTTGGTCTAAGAGCCTAGTTCAAGGGCCTAAAAGGTTGGTAAAAGGGCAAGATCAAAGGATGTAATGACTTGGTCAAGAGATCTAAAAGGCCTGGTTAAATGGGTTTAGTCAAAGGACTTAATGGACGGCCAAAAGGGCTTAGCCAAAGGACCTAGTCACGCGCGCCTAATGGGCTGGATCAAATGGCCTAATGGGCTGGTTAAATTAATTCATAATGGGTCGGGCTGGGGACCCATGGGTTTCAAGTAAAGGACCTAGTCAAAGGGCCTAATGGGTTGGGTCAAAGGTCTTAATGTGAGACGCCCCAAATCTCAAGGCTCATTTTTGTACTTTTTTTTTTTGGAACAGTGCCCATGAACAATATTCGTGAATAGTGCTCATGAACAATGCAAGAGCACTGTAGTTCATGTACCGGGTGACAAATTTAGTAGTGTGGCAAGATGAACTACCTCATTATGACGCGCAGGCGCGAGCCGCGTTTGCGGGCCGCGGCGCGATCGGAAGCGAAGCCACGGCTCACATGCCGTATCAACAAGGGACACTACTCCAACTGTACCGGCCTTGTCGCGACACTAAAATACCCGCGGCTCGCACACCAACGAGCCAACTCTGTTGTAATAGTGAAAAATTCTATCGCGACAGACTTTAGTCCACCAAGAAGCGCCTTTTTCGCGACACAAAAGTCATGTCAAGACAAGAAATCAACCCACGACACAGCATCATTGTCACGACACCAAAACTGTGTCACAAAACCAAAACCCCAGCTACCCAAAACCTTATTGCAACCTTAAAAACCCTTGTCACGACACAAGGTGAGCCAACTCTATTGCGACAGAGAACCCAAGGAGGTTTGTCGCGACGGGCCTCCCCTAGCATGCCAAGACGCGCGCGTGTGCAGGTCCTTGGTCGTGCGCATAAGCACGCCTGCCGTGCACACCACGCCCCTCTTTTCGCGACACTATTGCAGTGTCGCGACAAAAAAGTGGGAATAGTAGCCCACCCCATTTGATCCCTTGAACTTTTTTTTTTTTCGTTCGGCATACTATAAAATCAACATAAATTTACCTTATTACTACAAAGGCCACTGGAACCTAGAAAATCACAAAATGTATTACTATACAAAACAGTTTAATTAAGCAACCTTGTTCCTTATACAATACAAAACTGGGTTTTCTACCCATATTCCTACAAAATACAAAACCAAGCCAAATCTGGCCTTCTCTTCTTCACTGAGATCCCGGATGAGCTTCATCCCCCTACATACCTCCAGTACTTGAAATTTTTTCTCTGACGATGAAGAAAGTAAATGCCTGGAAGTGAGTTGAATTTTTCCTACATGGATTACTCCCCACCTAAGTGCTCATGCAAAGGCAAACACACTCACATCCAAGTAAAATTATGCACATTCCTACTCGAATGTCTACATGCCATGCCCCATGCCTCGAGTCCTCACCGACTCCCTCACACATACATTTTCCATGTATGGAAAACTGTTTTCAAAACAAAGATATTTGTTTTTTTGTGGAACCCTCCGATATAAATTAATGGACATACTCCGATAAATAGCTTTGTGGACAACCTGCTATAAATTAATGATATAATTCGATATAAATTAAATACATTCGATAAATAGCTTTGTGGACAACCTCCGATATATTTTAGCGTATATACTTATAAATAGTTGTTAGTCAACCTCCAATATAATCCTCCAAAACCCATGTCATGCACTTACACTCCACATCCTGGGCGATGTCCTCGTGTATGAAATGCGATATGCACGATACTCAATTCATGTTAGAAGAGTATCATACATGGATATACAATGGCAGACCACACACAACCTACATGTTATTCATCTCAGTGTCAACACAAAAATAGCACATGGGCTAACACAAATCCGCATTTCGTCTCAAATTGCTCTAAAATAAAACAGACAGAGTTTAGCCTGCATCGCCCAAAGATGCCCATAAATCCGGGCCTGGATCGCCCAAACAAATTTTAAATCCTCCACATAAACATCACGAAGCTTCCAAACGGACCCAAATTACAAAAATAATTACATTCAGGTCCAAAACATCTCAACAATTAAAATGGCTCTAAACAAGGGGATTAAAACCAGGAGAGAGTGAAAAACCCCTACCTTTCTCAAGTTTGTCAAAACTCCATTCCAAATTCCCGAAGGAGAAACTCTTTCCATGAGGATGAACCATTCCTCTCTCGTCGAACGTAAACCACCGATTCAATCGCCGAGAAGGTGGCAAAAATTAGAGAGCAAGGGTGTAGCTTTTCTCTCTGCTTCTCTCTTTATTTTCCTTTCCTTCTTCTCTCCTTTTTCCCCCTCTCTCCCCCCATCCCACCGGTAGGTTCAAGATGGGTTAAGTGGGATGTCCTCTCATGCCACGTGTCATCACCTTATCGCCCTCGATTCATTCTATCTCCTTATCCATCCACCTTGGATTTTTCCACCCAACCGCGTGCGTTGCCGTTACGTTCCAATGGGTCTCACTTAAACCTTTGTTTGATTTATCCTACGACTTGACACACATGGCTTGTGAGCTACTCTTCTCATCATGTGCCATGTCCCATACCACACTCGTGTTCGAAAAACGTGAAATTCCAACTATCTAATCTTGCCTAAATCGCGTGGTAGCCAGATCTCACGCAGATGATTTTTAATCAGAAGTTGGTTTCACTATCCAAGATCTATAAAGTTCTAGATTTTTGACCAAAATTACCATTTTACCCTTTCTTAGAAAATTTGAATACTCTTGAGTTTTACATAATGGGTCAAAGGGCTTGGTCAAATGACTCATGGGCTTTGTTAAAGGACCTAGTCAAAGAACCAAATGGGCCCCATCTCCAACACCTCAATTTCACATAATCCGAGAACCAACTTTGTTATAAAACTATTGGTTACATTAAAATAATTACATACCCAAAATTAAAACCATGTAGAATGATACCCAGAAAATAATTATATTAAAATTAAGACATAGTAAGCAAACATGAGGGATTGTAAATATTAGTAAACCAGAGAAATTGATTGTAGGAAATTACATAGAATATGTAACGCCTTGAAAATACCCTAATAATTATATAACATGTTCAGGGTGTAAAATAAATTATATTTATATTTTTCCTCGAGTTTAAATTGCTAAAAATGAAAAATGATAAACCCCAAAAATTTTACAAGAGCTACCAAATTTGCAAATACCATAAAATAGCGATCTAATAAAAGTAAATGAATAATGTAATTGTCAAAGTATAAAATGAAATGAAATGAAGTGAAATGAAGGTGAAAAATGAAGTTTTTAGCGAGAAAAATGAGAAAAATGTAACCTTAGTGTGTAGACAAACAAGGCTCGAAGTGAAGGACGGATTAAAAGGCCAAACATCTGGCCTTTGAGAGACATTTCTCCCATTCATCTCATTCCTTATCTCAACTATCTTCACGCGACAAACTCCCTCCTCTCAAACCCTCATCTCCCACACATTCCATTTTGAGAATTGAAAATCAATGGAAATTATCTCATTCTTCCAGTCGTTCATCTCTTGTCTAAGCCCTAACCGATTTGCACCTAAACCAACAAAACGTAGGTCAATCTATGGTGAAGCATTTCAGCTAGGTCAAGCAAAAACTAGGGTTTTTGTCCCTTCATGCAAGGTAAGTGTAACTCTAGTCTAGATGCATGGAAAAAAGCTAGGAGTATCAATGTAGAAATCAACTATAACTGAAACCCTAGGAAACGGGCCAACATATTTCTCGCTTTTGCAATGTTTGTGCTAGAATAGGAGTCGGAGTAGATAAAGCGAGTTAAGATCAAGACTGAAAGGAAAAGGGACTAGAACCGACTCCTTTTGGTTTGTTCTTCTTACTTCTTTCCTCATTTCAAGTTTTATGTTGTTCCAAAAACAAATCTGCATTGTTCTGTATGAACATGAACGTGTGCTCTGTTTGGAACCAAAAATGAGATGTTTTGAGTGGTGTAAAGTGATTTCGAATGGATCATCAAGAAAATTGCAAGTTTGTTCTATTAAGAACTGCAAATTGATTGAATGAGCGTTGACTAACTATTTTCAAGAGGATTAAACATGTAAAAAGAGGAAAAGAAAACAAAAAAAAAGAATGTAGAAAATTTTCGCAAACCTACGAAAATTTTCACAAGAATTTCACAACCCCTACGAAAAATTTCGCACTCTACGTACTTCTTGCAAATTCTCAAGTAGCTCTTTATTTCCAAAGCTGATACCAAACTCAATCGGCCATAACTTTTCGGGTCGAACTCGATTCGAGCTCCTTAGACTCTACTAAAAGCCTGATCTAAAAATCCAACTTATATACTCATTGAAAGGCAATTGGTTCAAATATTTAAAAATTTGATTGTAGCACCAAGTGTACTAATTCTGCTTGCTGTGTTGGATGTTTGCTGAGTTTTCTTTTCCCGAATCCCCCTAAGTGTAAGTGAACCATGTGGGCATCCCATAGCCCACAAATAGGATTAAAAATGGGGAATAACAATGCCTAAAAAAAATGTTGAGGATTTTCTAAGGAGGAGGAATTAGGGAAAAAGAAAGAAAGAATGTATGGAAAATGTGATTCGGGTAGAAAGTAAACCTAAATAGAACTCCTAGAATACCCAACTAATAATATGATTGTTAATTGTATTGGAATAGGGGCTGACGAGGAGGAAAGCCCGAATTGATCGAGATTCCGAGGATTGGAATCAAAGTGCAACAAGCTTTTTGGTTTGTTCTTCGACTCTCTCTTTTGTTTCCATTTTGAAGTTTGTTCTCCATTCAATCTCTTCTTATTTCAAGTTTTACGATCATTGTTCTATTATTGAAATGATTTTCAATAAACTGCATATTGAAGTGTTTTAATTGATTTGAGGCAATTAATTGTGAAATGATTTGCATATGAAAAATTGTATGAGTATTGAAAAAGGAATTATTTGTATATAGATGTATATACTATATTGTATTTTTGATATGAATGATTCAACGCCTTGGCCAGAATGTTAACCGTTAAATTCGAGTTGAGGATAAATTGGTATACCAATAAGGGTCAAATTAGTAGTACTGCAAACGAACGTAATGATGTGTCACTCCGATCCGTAGCCCAACAGATAAAGACGTAGTGTTCACGACCAATTTTTAATAAATTCAGTTAGCAACCCGCTGAGACTTATTGGTGTTATAAGAAAAACAAAATGTTTTTATACCGCCATAGCCTGGAAGTAAGACCGCGCGGTGATTCCGTTTATCTCGTGCAATCGAAAGCATGGTTAAATCTGCTTTTAAAAAAGCAAATTGAAATGATAAGAAAATTGTGAAATGCATGATTTGTGTTTTGAATTATTTATTGCATATGAGTGTGTTTGGAATGATTAATAAAACTGTAATGAATGTATATTAAATGAATATATGTATTTTATTGCATTGATCATTCAAAAATGTTAAAAAGCATTGTTTAGAAAAATTACATGTTTTGTATTAAACTGAAATGGAAGAGAGAGCTATATAGAACCACTAAGCATGAAAATGTTTAGCGCGTTGTTTTATCATCTCGCAGGTACCGAGAGAACATGTACAAAGGCAAGGGTCACTGAGATCCAGAGTCATCGTTAAAGCCACACGGAGGATAAGTAAAGCTCCGTCATATGCCTACATGCATTTGATTTGACTATTTTTGTATTGAAACTATAATTTGAAAAGTGAACTCTGATTTTGTTTTTGTAAATGTTTTCAATATTGAAAACAGCTAATAATGTCGTATTATATCAAGGTGGGAAATGGACCAAATGGGCATATAATGCCATATCAAATAAGAGAGAAAAAAAATGCATTTGTGAACAAATGATGGGCCCCTTTTTAATTAAAATGATGTTTACGTATATATGTTCATAAGGTTAATTATCCTTTACAAAATGAGCATTTGAAATGTGTCTTAAATGAGAAATTGCAATTGGATTTGAATGGTATCAGCCACAAGTGATAGGAGCTACGTAGGAAAATATATTTGTATTTGTATTGGTGTTTGAATATATCTTAAAAGAAAAAGTATTGGTAGCGCAACAGACATCACAATTATAGTGATATCAGAGCCTCGGTTTAGGAGGTTCTATAAAATGGTTTTGAAATTTTTGTTAATGATTTTGAAATTTTTTATGACATGCATTGCATTTTCATATAAAGGATGATGTGACTCTGATGCGGATCTTCTCGATCTTAATAGGTAAGCTCAGAAAGTTCAAGCCCCAATAATGTTGTTGTGAATAAAGTCTATAGAGATTGTCCCATTAGAATACAAGAGTATGAGTTTCTGGGAGATTTGATCGTAGCTAAGCGATAGCTCATGTGATATCGAGATGGATTAGTCATTCCATAATTGGCGGTAGTTGGATTGTAGAATGAAGAGAGTGACCTTAAGGACACTGACTGGTGAGGAAGTGACTTTTATCAGCGAGAGGTCGAACCACCTCCTTAATGTGATATTCGCTACTACTGCTAGAACGATGGTTCGACAGGGGTGTGAAGCCTACTTGGAGTATGTTATTGATACGAAAAAGGCAGAGCCTAGCTTATCGACATCCCTACAGTTAGTGATTATCCGGACGTGTTTCCGGAGGAGTTTCCAAGATTGCATCTACACATAGAGATTGAGTTCGCAATTGACGTTGTTCAGGGTGCCACTTCGGCATCCATTACATCAGACGAATTATTCAAAAGGAGTTAAAAGAATTTAAGGTTCAGTTGCAAGAATTGTGCCAGAGGAGAGACTTATTCGGCCCAAGTGTATCACCATGGGGGAGCTCTAGTGCTCTTTTTTAAAAAGAAAGATGGTATCGCCTCGGCTAGGGTTGATTATAGGCAACCTAACAAAATGAGCGCTGAAGAACAAATATCCAAGCAGCATAAGATTGATGACTTGGTCTCGCACCAACTAAAAGGTGCAAGTGTCTTTTCAAAGATTGACTTGCAATCTAGGTATCATCAATTAAGGATTAAGGATGCAGATGTGCATAAGACAGCATTTAGAACACAGTATGGACATTATGAGTTCCTTGTAATGCCGTTTGGGTTGACAAATGCTCCAACGACTTTCATGGACTTAATGAACCGTGTTTCGACCATATGTAAATCGTTTTTGTCATGGTGTTTACTGGGATGACATCCTTGTGTATTCAAAGGATCGGGAAGATCATGATACGCACCTTCAAGTAGTGCTAGAAACCTTGAGAAAATAACAGTTATATGCAAAACTGAGCAAATGTGAATTTTTGTTGAGAGAAGTGTCCTTTTTTGGACACAATGTATCAGAAGAAGGAATTCGAGTGGTTCCAAAGAAGATAGAGGTGATTATTGAATGGAAACCACCGAGAAATATCACGAAAGTGCGTAGTTTCCTAGGATTGGCAAGTTACTATAGAAGGTTCGTTAAGGGGTTTTCAATGACTGCGGCCTCGATGACAAGATTGCTCCAAAAGAATGTGATATTTGAGTGGAGTGAAAAGTGTCAAGCTAGCTTTGAAAAGTTGAAAGCATTCTTAACTGAGGCACCGGTTCTTAGTCAGCCGACTTACGATAAAGAATATGTGATTTTTAGTGACGCTTCATTAAATGGACTTAGATGTGTCCTTATGCAAGAGGGTAAAGTGGTAGCTTACGCTTCAAGGCAGTTGAAGCCGCATGAAAAGAACTACCCTATGCATGATTT